>JACXGJ010007183.1:0-31358 GCA_016801105.1 Esox niger | reverse complement strand
CCGCTCCCATACGACCCAGACTGGTCTACACTGAACCAGGTAGAACCACAGACACCGCTGCCATACGACCCAGACTGGTCTACACTGAACCAGGTAGAACCACAGACACCGCTCCCATACGACCCAGACCGGTCTACACTGAACCAGGTAGAACCACAGACACCGCTCCCATACGACCCAGACCGGTCTACACTGAACCAGGTAGAACCACAGACACCGCTCCCATACGACCCAGGCACATGCTGGAACCAATTCCGCCTCGGTCAGGAACCACCGCTCTCTGTCCTTCCAGCCTGAGATTTGGTGTGTGTGTACGCACGTACTGTGTGTGTGTGTATACGCACGTACTGTGTATGTGTACGCACGTACTGTGTGTGTGTACGCACGTACTGTGTGTGTGTGTGGGTGTATGCACGTCCTGTGTGTGTGTGTGTGTGTGTGTGTGTGTACGCACGTACTGTGTGTGTGTGTGTGTGTGTGTATACGCACGTACTGTGTGTGTGTACGCACGTACTGTGTGTGTGTGTGTGTACGCACGTACTGTATGTGTGTGTGTGTGTGTACCCACATACTGTGTGTGTGTGTGCTACTTGTGTTTGTGTGTTATCATAATCCTCCTTCGCATACCATGTAGCCAGTAGACAGGAGCATCACTTGTTCCTCCCCGTGGGAAAGCGCTGTTTACTCTGCGGGGATGAGGAGGAGTGAACAGCGCTCCTTTGTGCCTGGTGGGCCTGGGCTCTGTGTGCTGCTGCCCCCGGGTGGCCACCTTTGGAACAGCAAACATGGCTCTGAAAATAGTCCAGAGGGAAGTCTGTGCATTAGTGAACATAACTGTCTGTGTGCGTGTGCATGGATGCGCATGTCTGCCTCATTTTCTGTTTGTGCCTTTGTGTGTGTGTGTGTGTGTGTGCGTGTGTGTGTGTGTCCGTGCGTGCGGGTCTGTGTGCGTGCATCTGTCTGTGTGTGTGAATGGTCCGATTGAGAGGCGGCAGGGGAGGGAGGAGAGCCGGGATCCAGAGGAATGTGTGGAGACCGCCCTCCAGATGTGGAGCAGCCGCTGGCAGCACACCAGGGAGGAAGTTGAGCTGGAGGGCACACATACTATCCCCCACCTCCCTGCCCTCCCCCCACTTCTCTCTGTCACTCTCTCTTTCCCACCACCTCTCTCTCTCCACCCCCACCTGTGCACCCCCCCGCACATCTTTCTGACCCCCCCGACCTCTCTGTTTCTCCCCCAAACTCTCCGTCCCTCTGAACCCTGTGGCCCTCAGCCTTTCCCCCCTGTCAAAGCCTCTGTTGTTGTGGTAACGCTGCTACAGGTGCAGCTGGTGTGGTTGTTCTTGGCTGAGCCCAGGTCTGCCTGTCCTTCATGTGGTCTAGCAGGCCTGTTCACAGGGGGCGCAGCGGCTGCCGTCAGCAGCTTCTTTATGCCAGCAGCTTTGCCTTTCCCCGCTGCTTTAACCGCAAGAGGTGTGTGTGTGTGTGTGTGTGTGTGTCCGTGTGTATAACTGTCAGACAGAGGAAGCAGGTGGAAGTCAGGTAATGTAGAGTGAACAAGGAGGTCTACTCAAGCAGGCTGAGAAAAGCCCCTTTCCTCCGTCCCCCATGGATCGTTCAGTGTGTTTCTCTACGTCTAATTATCTTCATCCACATTGAGTCTTTTTTATTGTGGTGTTGTATGTAGTGCCACAGTAAGTTCTGGGGAAGCAAATTAAATGTGTTTTTGGGAAGAGATGTAGGACTTGACAGTCTGTGTGACGGTCTGTGTCCCTGTCTGTGTGACTGTCTGCGTCCCTGTCTGTGTGACGGTCTGTGTCCCTGTCTGTATGACTGCATGACTGTCTGTGTCCCTGTCTGTGTGAAAGTCTGTGTCCCTGTCTGTGTGACGGTCTGTGTCCCTGTCTGTGTGACTGCATGACTGTCTGTGTCCCTGTCTGTGGGACTATATGACTGCCTGTGTCTCTGTCTGTGTGACGGTCTGTGTCCCTGTCTGTGTGACGGTCTGTGTCCCAGTCTGTGTGACTGCATGACAGTCTGTGTCTCTGTCTGTGTCCCTGTCTGTGTGACGGTCTGTGTGACTGTATGACTGTCTGTGTCCCTGTCTGTGTCCCTGTCTGTGTGACAGTCTGTGTCCCTGTCTGTTTGACGGTCTGTGTCCCTGTCTGTGTGACTGCATGACTGTCTGTGTCCCTGTCTGTGGGACTATATGACTGCCTGTGTCTCTGTCTGTGTTACAGTCTGTGTCCCTGTCTTTGTGACGGTCTGTGTCCCTGTCTTTGTGACGGTCTGTGTCCCTGTCTGTGTGACGGTCTGTGTCCCAGTCTGTGCGACTGCATGACAGTCTGTGTCTTTGTCTGTGTCCCTGTCTGTGTGATGGTATGACTGTCTGTGTCCCTGTCTGTGTCCCTGTCTGTGTGACGGTCTGTGTGACTGTATGACTGTCTGTGTCCCTCTCTGTGTTACTGTCTTTGTGACAGTCTGTTTCCCTGTCTGTGTGATTGTCTTTGTCCCTGTATGTATCACTGGCTCTGTCCCTGTCTGTGTGACTGTCTCTGTCCCTGTATGTATCACAGGCTCTGTCCCTGTCTGTGTGACTGTCTCTGTCCCTGTATGTATCACAGGCTCTGTCCCTGTCTGTGTGACTGTCTCTGTCCCTGTATGTATCACAGGCTCTGTCCCTGTCTGTGTGATTGTCTCTGTCCCTGTATGTATCACTGGCTCTGTCCCTGTCTGTGTGACTGTCTCTGTCCCTGTATGTATCACTGGCTCTGTCCCTGTCTGTGTGTCTGTCTGTTAACTGAGTCTGAAAAGGCCTCTTGTGTGTTGTATTGTAGTCATTAGTATGAGTAAGAAAATATCCTTTGTCACATGATCATACCCAGTCACATAGACACAGACACGCGCGCGCACATCCACACACATAAAAACACGGACGGCATACAGAATGGTTGGGACCACAACATTCCTGTGCTGTTGGCTCAGCCTTCTGAGGTCTGTGGAGCTCTGGCCCTCCCCAGCAAACAGCTAATCAGAATTTCCTCCCCTGTTCTCCCCTCTTCCAGTTCGTAATGTCCCTCTACATCCTCCCCTCTCCCCATGTCTTCTCCCCTCTCAACTTTCTCCATGTCTTCTCCCCTCTCCCTGTCTTCTCCCCTCTCCATGTCTTCTCCCCTCTCCCCATGTCTTCTCCCCTCTCCCCATGTCGTCTCCCCTCTCCCCATGTCTTCTCCCCTCTCCCCATGTCGTCTCCCCTCTCCCCATGTCGTCTCCCCTCTCCCCATGTCGTCTCCTCTCTAGGAGCAGGAGTGTGAGCTAGCTCAGTGCAGCCTGGGGACATGACACTGTTCTCCTTTCTGCTGCTTTCCAATCCAAGACACATTGGGTCCCGTCATTACAGTCTGTGGTATGAATCCTGCCTTGCTGTGTCAGTGTGGACACTGTAACCTCTTGTCATTTCCCTCCATTGTTTGTGTTGGCCCGGGCCAAATGTGGGCTGTTTTGGGACTGCAATGCAGGCCATCCTTAAGGCAGCTGTCGTAATGAAACCAATGTGAATGCATCTACTGAGGCTATTACCAGAGAGGTAAAAAGCAAGTCTAAAAGTGCTAGGCGTCAATCACCAGTTAAGGGATGTTTCTAATTTAGAGTAAATGGAAAGGGAGTGAGGGGAGTTCATAACGAACCATCTCATAGAATTGGAAAACCAGAGACTTGTTCCCTCAGCTGGTGGCTGTGTCCTTTGTGTTTTGTCTCGTGTGTTTGGCCTGGGCACGGTGAAGAAGCCCTAGCCCTCCCCTTTCGGGAGGAGGCTAAGATTGAGAGGAGGTGGGACAAAGAGACAGGAAGAGTTGTTGAAGACATTGAGCAGGGTTAGTAGGGTCTCCTCTGGTCACTTGATTGGACACTCTAGCTCTCTCTCAGTGTTCTGGTTGTTAGCTGTACTGTGTTGCTAGAGCAGAGAAACCATGGCGACTGGCCGCATCGTGGTTGTTCTATTGGAGGTGGTAGTGGTGGGCAGGGCTTGTTCTTTGTTTCAGCTGATTGGACAGAATGGCCCCAACGCCTTTGCTCATGCAAGCACACGCACAGACACACACACACACACACAGACACACACACACACACACACACACACACACACACACACACACACACACACACACACATACACATGTGGCTATGAGGGCCTGAGTGCAGCCAAATGTGTCTATTATTCCAGATGTAAATGGGCGGGAGGTTAGAGGGAGGCCTGCTGGCCTAAAGCACGGTGTTTCACTCACACTCTAACCTCTGGGGACACAGTGGGAGAATAGTGTCTTTATGAAGTCAGGTTCCACTATGCCACTCAGGCCTCTTAAAGTAACCCGCAGATGTAAAATCCACTGTCATTCACACTATTTAGGAAACATTTGCCTATTCACTCAACTGGAAGTCTGTTGAGGACTTTTTTGCCTGACAGTTTATGTTGCAGCTGACTACGTTTGCATTGAAATTCTAGTCATTTAGCGAAAGCTGTTAGCCACAGCAGCATACGTTTGATTGCTGACTGGCCGTGGTGGTCTGATGGGCAATGTAACCAGCACACTGGGCTTCACATTTCTACTTTTACAGTTGGTAGTTTAGTGACCCCAGAGAGCCGGGACACCCGTTTAACATCACTCCTGAATGATGGCATGCTACGCATGGCAACGTCCCCCTCATTGCTCCGGGGCATCGGGATTGGATCTTTACACCAAATGGCATAGTGCCCCCTACTGGTTATGTTACACCAGTTCCAGCATCTGGCCTCCTGTACAGGAACCGAACAGGACTCAGCTTTGTTAATTTCAGAGGGGTGTGTCTGTGGGGGTGTGGGTGTGTGTGTGTGTGTGTGTGTGGCAACTACATTTGGACCCTCATCAGACACTTCTGTCTTCCCTTTCCTCTTGGCTCTTCCATAGCCACCCACTACAGATGGTTCGTTTTTTTTTTCTATTTAAATTTCCTGTGAGTCATTTCACTGCTATCCTCGTGGGTTGTATGACCACCCTGAGGTCTGTGGTATTGACGTGTTGCTGAACGTGTGTTGTACCATGAGGGGGGAGAGTGTCAGAGAAAGACAGACAGAGAGAACCGTTTTGAAAGTTAAACATGCCACTTTTCATGCCAATAGCACCCCTTCAATTGAATTAATTTTGAGAGAGAAAGACAGGGGGATGGGGAGGGAGAGACCAGAAGAGGAAGAGGAGGGAGAGTGAGAGAGGGAGGTGGGAGAAAAAGAGAGCGAGAGAGGGAAATGTAGTAGAAGGTAAATGAGGTGAAAGCAGACCTGGTGACACTGTAGGTTGTTTCAGGAGACATCCTTGTGCTCGGCCCTAAATGTCCCTCTGATCCTACATACGAAGTATATCATCCACAGTTCTGGATCAAAGCCCTGGGCGGACCGGACACCTGAGAGGACACCCTACACCGTGTGTAGGCCACCTCCTGAAACACTGTGATGGATTCAAGTGAACAGGATGCCATATCAAACACTCCCTCTGTGCTCGTTCTCTGAGAGGGAGAGACGGTGAAGGCCTTCCGTGTCACCACTGTTCTGTGTGGATGTCAATGGGCATGTTGTCTGGGGCTCCAGACGGCTGACGATCTTCCAGGTTGGGAGACGAGGGGGCTGCTATGGGAGTGCTGGGAGCGGGACTGAGAGACCCCTGGGACCAACACTGGACCTTTGTGTCACGGGGATGAGTGTGGCAGTATCTGTCAGAGATTAGAACGTAGAGGTAGTATATAGATTCAAATATTATAAAATATCTGAAAGACCAAGGGGGTTAACACTTTCTGAGAGCCACTGTGGGTGAAGAATATATGGATTTGTGGTATATTTTTTCTTCTTTTTAGATGCACTAAAATACCTCCTAACCAATTTGGTATGGCAATAACGCATTTGATATTGAGTCCTGACTCAAGGTTTTGGAAACCATCTTAAATGGAGGCTGTGTCCAAACTTGTGTTAGTATGCTGTTTTGACATGGCACTTCTCTGCGGACACAATGGCTCTATTTTTCAGAACTGGATAATCATCGTTAGAGGATCCAGTCTTCTCTCCTTCTAGATATACACCTAATACCATACTACATCTACCATTCAACATTTCCTCTCAGAGAAGTGGGAATCCAGCTGAATCCACCTGAATGCGGTCGTAGAGCCGGTACATGTACAGGAGACCATGTTCAACTTATCCCCTGGTCTAGCCTTTACTGATAGCTCTAGATCTAAACCTGGTATTTAATTCTGCTTTGTATTGTTGTCCATCCCTCTCTTTTAACTGACAATATATCATCTCTTCTAGCATTCCCAGGTTTATCGATACACTGATTATTAAGCAGGAGACCCCTGTCACTGTCCTTGTCCGAGACGTTTAGGACGCTATTTGATAATCAGATATCCCATACACACACATCCAACTGTAGCACTACATAAGACATGCTATAACAGTCCTTCAGTGGAAGTTCATTGAACATTTTAACAAGGCCCATTTTCTCAGCATGTTGTCTATGTCTGACCGATGTCTGGGTCTGTAAATTCTCCATTCATGTCTCTGAAAAGGCTGCCCCCACGCAGCGCCTGGTCTACTTCAAATGACTGCAGTGATTGGTTAGTCGTGGCAGTGGTACATATGGCCATTTGAGCCAGATGGAATGTAATTGTTCGTGGCAGGACGGGCCTCCTTCCTGGTTGGCTGGCCTGAGACAGTGTCACAGCTGGATATGGGCCTCAATACAGTATAACTCCGTCTGGGATTCTGGATGAGCAGAGTCACGCCGGGACAGACAAGTCCATTCCTGTGGCTACTCTCATATGCTCACAGTATATTTTCTTCACTAAACTAATTAGTTATGAGAATATCGGCAGTGGCGATGTTGATAAAGAGTAAACTGAAGCAACGACATGAGAGAATGAAAGAGGGGTGGGACTAAGAGTAGATAAGGTAAAAACGAGGAAAGGAGAGCAGGAGAATCAGAGTAGGAGGTGAGAATATCACTAGGTTCTTTCTTTTCAATTTCGCTTACATTTTTATTTGGAAAAGGGGGCCAAAGGCCATCAGGCATATTTTCCTTGCTTTGAAAATGTGCTCTTTTCTCCTTTTTGGGTCGTTCGAGTTGCGTTTTACTGATTACTACTGACATTCAGCGCATTCCTGACATAACTCAAACTATATGGTTGGAGTTCTTCTGCTCTCCGTCCTCACGTATGCAAACCTGCTCTCAATAGAGCCTTTCACGCCATCTCTCCATCCTGAGACAGATGGAAAGGAAAAAGAAAGTGGGTGGAGAGAGGAAGAGAGAGGGAGAAACAGATGGACAGATGCCTCTTTTATGTGTGTTCCCCTGTGTGTAATTTTTTTATGTAATGTATATGATCTCCGGTAGGTATTCTGCCTCTCTAGTTCACTATATTGGCAAAGACTCTGCCAGTTGCATAGAAAGTGCTTGAACTAGGTCAGTAATTTTATGGAACAATGTTCCATAATTATTTATTTTGTGGAACAATGTTCTACAGACCGATGAGTCAAAAGTGCAACATGTGCCCTGATATGTTCTAGTGAAAATAAAACACTGCATTCTACATTAAAACCTCATTCTAATGGTCAAGTATGGTGGTGGCAGTGTCATGGTCTGGGTATGCTGTGGTTCATCAGGACTTGGACAGCTTACTATCATTAAATAAAACATGAATTCTGCTTTGTATCAGAGGATTCTTAATGGGAATGTCACACCATCAATCTGTCACATGGGTTGTTTGTTCACTCAGGACCTCTTTTATCTAATATTAGGTTTTGATTGAAGATCTGATACCATTCAGTCCCAAAAATATGAAGAAATGCTAAACATTTGGTGAAGCAACAATTTTTTGTAACCTTCCACTTTGTGTAGATTTAGTGTGTTTAGTCACAGTACATTGCCTGCATCTCAGAGCACCATTACACCAAATATATCTTGAGTATATGTTCATTTTACTTATTTATTCACCGCGGGTCTCATTTGGGATATCGAACACTATCAAGGCACAGAGCAACACTAGGGGTAAGCATGCTAACTAGCCCCTGTCTGTTACAGCACGGCTCAGTCAGTAACTGAGCAGACTCCCTGCTAACGTGCTGTTAATGTGTTGCTAACGCGGGTGGATGTGATGAAATCACTGCTGAGAACAATGAGCCTTTCATGACATGTGATAGCAATCAAAATGATATGAGAGAGATCCAGTACCAGAGGCAGACCGACACACACACATACACACAGTGCATGTGGCGGATGTAGATACACATGAAATGTAAAGATGACCTCGGGTCAGGACATTTCTTGAGTGCAGTTCAGTTCTTGTCTCCCTCTCCCTGTCTTACTGGACAGGCGTGGTTTAGCGGGCCAGTCCATTCCCGATTCTCCCATTCCATGGCAGCTAAACCAACAGAGCTGCCATGAAATGCCCAGTGCCGTTTCGCTGTAATGGGAGAAATGGAGCTCACATTTATGACATAGTATGACTGGGGGTGTTTCCTGCCAATGTAGCCCTCATGGGAATATAAGTGAAGCCAGAAACCGGGTGACTGGGTTCACCTCAACCACACCACAGACACAGGGTCTCCTCCCTCTTCTCCATCCACCAAGTCCTCCGTCGATCCCATTGTTTTTCCTTCGCTTGCTTTGACAGTCTTCAATTTCAGCCCGGCTTTGCCATCCTTTTCCCTTTACATTACTGCAGCCTCCTTTCCGCTTTCTGTGGATTTGCTCTGGTCATATCTTCATTCCTCCCATGACACGGTAAAGCTGTCCCTTTCTCTCTGTCTCTTGTAAAAAAAAGTTCACAAACGCTGCCTTTGTAGCCATTGTGATTCCCGCTCAACAACCAATCACGCGACACCACAGTCTCTCTCCCAGCCTGTCATTCTCTCCATGTCCCTCCCCTCATAGTGGCTGTCGTAAGCCTTTCCGTGACTTGCTGTCATTAATCTTCCCTCTCCCAGGGCAGGCCAGAGAGTGGTTTACTGGGATGGAGAGAAGGAAAAAGGAGGGGAAACCCAAACCAGAGGTTTTTCCTTGAAACTCACACACACACACCCCCCCGCCCACCCATCACACTGGCTTGTCTGCACTGCTGAGTTCTCTGCCCCCTGGGAACTGATGCGGTGAAGTGTGAACAGACAAACTAACACACTTGTTAACGCCACTTATGAGCATGTCGTAAAATGACCACCCAGACGGCTAATGGTATAGACCGGTAGTCTGCCGTTTCTCTGGAAGGCCTGCGGTTGCATTTTGGTTATTTCGCTTATTCAGAGCGTTTTACATTGTGAGGTCGATCTACAGATGTGAATCGACCACATGTCACAGTGGTCAAAGTCAGTGCAAGCAGGAGAGTGATGTGTTTAAACACAGGCAGGGAGTCTGACAGAGGAGACAGAGTTTTCAGGTGTGAGTCTGGTCTGAAGGTTGGGAGGGGCCGTTCCCATTGCTGCTCCACAGGACAGAACCATGGTCTTGAAGACGATGCGCGTGTCGAATGAATGCCAGCGGAGAAGGCTGAGGCGCAGGGTGACGTGGGAAAACCTCTAACGGTTGTGGGGTTTAGTGGCACCAGCAGGGAGAGCCGTTGTGGCAGTCCAGACGGGGTGCCGCGTGGTTGGCCACGACAGGGAGGTCCTGGAGTGGGCAGAATTCTCCGGAATGATGACACGGGGACTGTGTGTCGTCTTGACAATAAGCCACTATCTGAAGGCTGTAAAGCAAGGCTGTATACCATTGGTTAAAATAATACAGTTGTCAAATGTGTGGCATCATCTGAACTATTATTCCTGTTTCACAGGAATTTGGCCATTGGTATCGGGATCCAGAATTTCCCAGAGGGCCTTGCTGTGAGCCTCCCTCTGCGGGGTGCCGGGATGTCCACATGGAGAGCTTTCTGGTGAGTGACCTCTCTGCTCCACTCCATTAAGTGTGGGGCAGTTATTTCAAGTTGTTCACCTGGACCGCTATCCAATAGGATTATGTGCGAAGAAATATAATGACTAGAACAGATTGAATGGGTACTGATATCTGTTCAGTCCTGTCCAATAAGTTAAATCAATGTAGATAATGTTTAAAAACCTGCCCCATGTGATCATCTCAGTTCATCGGCATCTTATTCAGGGGAGTTGTTTGAATCTTGGTTTGACAGCCAATCACTGAAGGGGCCACGAACGGCCCCATGGGTTCCAACTAATACAGTGACGTCTTTATCCTCAGGTATGGACAGCTCAGTGGTATGGTAGAACCAATCGCCGGGCTGCTAGGTGCTGTTGCCGTGGTGTTGGCGGAGCCACTGTTGCCGTACGCCTTGGCCTTCGCTGCCGGGGCCATGGTGTATGTTGTGGTCGATGACATCATCCCAGAGGCTCAACTGAGGTGGGTAACCATCCAGAGAATAAGTCAGGGCCTAGCATATGACTGCTCATTTAGAAAATACCTGAATGCATACGCAGTCAAAGGGAGATGGTGACAGAAGAGCACGTACCCTATTTT
Source organism: Esox niger (assembly GCA_016801105.1). Taxonomy (NCBI): domain Eukaryota; kingdom Metazoa; phylum Chordata; class Actinopteri; order Esociformes; family Esocidae; genus Esox; species Esox niger. The sequence continues at coordinate 20,820 of JACXGJ010007183.1, read as the reverse complement.
TCTCTTCTTATTTTTATAATCTTCCCCACTCTAATTCCATTGCTGTGAGTTGTTGTTCATCATGCTCACTCTTTCTGTGTCTGAGCCAGACTTGATCAATCGCTGTCTTTGTGTTTGTGCAAGACGCAAGGAGGGAGACTGGGAGATGAGTAAAGATACCGTCCCCCTGGAATTTTCTGGTTCCCACAACTCTGGGTGTATTGTTTGCCTTTGAAACAGAACTAGTCTAAAACCATTTGGACTTGTCCTCTCGTCAACACATCGTGTTTGGTGTGGGTGGACTGTCAGTCTGGTGTGCTGTTAGTATTTTTCCAAGTGCTCAGTGTCTTGTACAGTATTGTGCAAAAGCCTTGGGCCACCTGAGAACAAACTAGTTCTGGGCAGTGCTTGTTTCATGGGCCACTGGTTGGTCTTTATAGCCCTGTTTCGGTCAAGACAGACATGGTTCAGATTATTGTCAGACCTCTGTGGTGTCCAATGACACCCTGGTTTGTTCAAAGATCTAGTGTTCTGATACCAGGTTGGAGTTGTCATATATGTAGTGCTGTGTAACAAAGATAATTGCTCACATATATACGTGGTCACGTACGTAACTTTCTTTTCTTAGCTGCAACGCTCGCCAAGGACGTTTAGTTTTTTTCTGCTCATGGTTGAAGTGTGTACATTGGTGCCAGATGCTGAGCAAGCACTTAAAGTACCCTTCATTACACACAGACCTTGTAGGGTCGTCTACATTATTTATCTTAAAATGTCATCTTACAAGATATCAAATACCTTCTGGAAAAACCCAGTAAAATGCTTTTAGGTATTATTGCGCTTATGTGTATTTTTGTGTATTCCGATGTTATGTTTTATTGTTTGTTTGACAAACAAATAAACTTGTACTGCCCGTAATATAAAACAAATACCTAATGTAACTGCTTTCAACAGTTTGAGTCATGTCTATGTATATTGTTTTAGTGGGAACGGTAAACTGGCTTCTTGGACGGCCATCCTGGGGTTTGTAGTGATGATGTCACTGGACGTTGGGCTGGGCTGAGTCGACATCTCCACCCCACACCTCCACGTGAGACCAACCTGCCTTCTTTCCAAGAGCTTGTTTGATTTTTTGTTTCTTCATTTGTTGTGCATTTGGTTATGGTTTAAAAATCTCTACCAGATTTTTCATACTGGATACTGGACTGGGTCCCAATTATAAAATGTGATAATACTTGAAGTGTGATGTATGTGTGACTAGTTTAGATTGGCACTGAAAATGCCTTGAATGAAAATGTGATTATTGATTTTTGAATTGATCTTTATGGAGTATTTCTCATGGTTTTACACGTTTAAGGGCTATGGCCATTTTGGCACCAGATTTATTGGCCCACCACACAGTTCTACCTCTACACTGTGTTTTAAAGGCTAGTTATGGTCACTGAAGGAAACACAGGGATCTTTGTCAACAGACATGTCACAAATATCCAGCTGAATGTAGGCCTACCTGATCTTTGAGAAGGATCTTTGCTGAGATGCCTGTAATGTATTTACAAATGTACATCCTTATTCATTCTGTGTCAGTATCTCACCTGTTTGACTTTTTCGACCATACATTCTTTATCAACCTCAGGCTGGCAGTATAAAGGTGTGTGTGTTTGTATAATGGAGAACGAGATATTGCATTTGGATTAAGTTAATTGCTATAGGATTGGAATGGGAAACCTTTTACTGCTAACTTTTCATTGGTATTTCTTGTTATATTACTACAGTCCACTATGTTTACAGATGAAATGAACTGTAATATTATTAGTAAGACATTTGTGTGAGACGTGAGATATTGCAGCTAGACAAATGGAATGCTAGCTAGATACAAACACCCAAATGGTATGTTGTTTTTGCTTTTCCATTGGTCCATTCATGAACTGTACTGCACTGTGCTGTAATGTGTGAGACAATGAGCTTCTAAATTGTATACTCTGTTTAATTTAGGCCTAGTCCTGCTCAATAACACAGTCTACAAGTGTCTGGGTACATCTTAACTCTACAATGATAACTATTGTTTCCCCACGCCAAAGGTCTGTCAACACACAGTCTCTTATCTGACTCCAACCTGATTCAAGTACCCTTTTTCATAACATACATGACAGCCAATTAAGTAAGGCTGAGAACCATATTTTCTATCTGACTCACCCATGATTATATACACACACACAACATGACTGCCGCATGGGCCCCCCAGAGCTCATGGACCCCCCATCCTGACCTACGGATCTACGCGGGAGACCACTACGCCAGTAGAAATCGGCGTTCCGACCCAGACACGGATACAAACGTCCGGGCCCCGGCCTCGATGCACGACTCTTCCCGGAGCGGTGTTCTGGTGATGACGATGTAATAAACCAAGACTGCTTCCTCCCACGCTGTGTGTTTTTCTCCGTGTTGCTCGTTAGTGGGGTCACCTCTGGTTCAGCCACCACCTCACTGACTCACGGTTCACTGGAATAAATGACATGCTGTACCGTAGACATTTACTGCTACGCAGCTGTGCTTTTCTACAAACCCACGCCCAACTGGAAACGCATGCTATAACTTGAATCTGGTGTAAATGGTGCATTTTTGCCTTTGGGAGATATGTTTAAAAACTGAGCTTGACTCTGACATGCTCATATGTTTACTGTCCCTCAGGTACCAAGCATTGGAAAGTATTCATACGGTGACAATGGACTGTTTGGTGCTTCCGCCAGGCAAGCGTGTCCTTTTTTGTACAATTTTAGTGTGGCCTGGATGAAAGTCTAATCATTGAATTACATATGAGTCCGTGTTCATCTGGTGTGTTCTGTTTGGTCTTCTAATAGGTTTAATATACGGTAACTTTGCTCACGTTGTAGTGTGGCAGAAACACCAGCGGTTTGATCTTTTCAAAAGAAGCTCCTGCTGACTGCAAACACGTTTGGTCCACAGAGTATCCATTCAAACACCCAGAATCAGAGAAGGGGAAAGACATGGGTTTAACAAAAATACATTCGTATGTTTTCATGCAGTAATGTACTGAGATGCAGTAATGTACAGTAATTGTTTATTTGTGTATAGTTTTCATGGCTCCAAATATTGTTATGGGCTTACATGTTACTGTTAGTGTGTTAGCGTGTCCCATCAATATTTCCTTTGCTGATACTGTACTCTGTCCCTGGTGTGTGCTGAGTAATGTTATCAGTGGAGCTTTGACGCATCGTAAACTCCTTTTCTACTCTACCCAGTTTGCATTAAGTGGAAATTGTCTGTGATATTTATGTTACTGGAGAGAGATACAAAGTAAAAGAAACATTGACAACCGTCTGGAATCATTACATGGCTGAGGCCATATTCTCTTTGGCTAGAGTCCTGACAAGACCAGAGACATATTCTCTCTGACTAGAGTCCTGATATTACCAGAGACATATTCTCTCTGACTAGAGTCCTGATATTACCAGAGACATATTCTCTCTGACTAGAGTCCTGATATTACCAGAGACATATTCTCTCTGACTAGAGTCCTGATATTACCAGAGACATATTCTCTCTGACTAGAGTCCTGATATTACCAGAGACATATTCTCTCTGACTAGAGTCCTGACAAGACCAGAGACATATTCTCTCTGACTAGAGTCCTGACAAGACCAGAGACATATTCTCTCTGACTAGAGTCCTGACAAGACCAGAGACATATTCTCTCTGACTAGAGTCCTGACAAGACCAGAGACATATTCTCTCTGACTAGAGTCCTGACAAGACCAGAGACATATTCTCTCTGACTAGAGTCCTGATATGACCAGAGACATATTCTTTCTGACTAGAGTCCTGACAAGACCAGAGACATTCTCTCTGACTAGAGTCCTGATATTACCAGAGACATATTCTCTCTGACTAGAGTCCTGACAAGACCAGAGGCATATTCTCTCTGACTAGAGTCCTGTTATGACCAGAGACATATTCTCTCTGCCTAGAGTCCTGACAAGACCAGAGACATATTCTCTCTGACTAGAGTCCTGATATAACGAGAGACATACCCTCTCTGACTAGTGTCCTGATATTACCAGAGACATATTCTCTCTGACTAGAGTCCAGATATTACCAGAGACATATTCTCTCTGACTAGAGTCCTGATATGACCAGAGACATTCTCTCTGACTAGAGTCCTGACAAGACCAGAGACATATTCTCTTTGACTAGAGTCCTGATATGACGAGAGACATACTCTCTCTGACTAGAGTCCTGATATGACCAGAGACATATTCTCTCTGACTAGAGTCCAGATATTACCAGAGACATATTCTCTCTGACTAGAGTCCTGATATTACCAGAGACATACTCTCTCTGACTGACAGGACATTTCCCTACTGACTTTTTCCCCTTATTCACTAATTATGTACTTGTAGCTGCTCTCTCTTCCTCTTGCCTATTCCCTGTGTTGTCTTGCCTCAGTTCATAAGGAAGCTTTCAGTAAGAAAATTAAATCCTCTCTGACTGAGACTGCTTTGCAGGCTGTATTTACCTCAAGACTATGCAAACTCCAAAAAAGGGGCTAACAGAGCTGAATACGTGCACGGTGTGTGTACGTTGGTTATTCTGGTTCAGAATGTTACACATGTTGTGGCTGAACTATGCCCCATCCTGGTGTAACAGACTTCTCTACCCTGATATTCTTTGTGGAAGTCTGGTTCCTGGCAGCTTGTCGACTGGCACATTTGTGTGGTCAGCTTCGCTGCCACTTCTCCCTATTTGTTTTTCTTTAGGGTTGCGAAACTAATGTGTGACAGTGAGAGGTGAGACGCGGTTTGGAAACCCGTTGAATCGGAGCACACCTTGTTTTCACAGTTAATGTGAAAGACAAAGAGTCCCTTTCACAGTAGCCCCGTGCCAGCGTCGCCCACGCCGGACATGCCCGCCTGGCTGTGAGCTGGGATTGGTATAGGCAGGACAATGGCTATTGTTCCATCATCCCTGAATTTATTGCACAGCAGAGGAAGAAAGAAGCCAGAGTCATTGAGCATACACTCTGTGTACACACACATGATACAAGAGAAGGGACCCTTTCTTTACTTGGTGTTTGTGATCCAATGGCTCCTTTGTTTGGTCGGCCATAGTCCTGTACGAGGAGAACAGTGGAGAGCATTGACCACAGGCAGTCTGCTGGTAATCTGGTCTGGAGAGCGGTCAAAGAATGTCAGAAGTAGCCACTCCAAATGTAAAGCACAATACGGCAGTGTTGTAACATTGTTACAGTAGGGAAATGGCAGACTATGGTGGTCTTTGAGCGTGTAGGGTGTGGACACCCTGGGAATGAATGCTAGACGTTGGATAAGCTGTGGCCCAAGGTGGTCAAGAGGTCAAGGATGCTGGCTCCAGTTTAGATTCTGCCCCACTCCTATTTTGGCACACTTTCTTAAGTCATAACTCTCTTTCTGTATACAATAAACCTAGCCAGACTATAACCAGTTTAAAATGCCATATTATGTATGTGTGAGAGGAGTGGATGAGTACAGGGAATCTAAAATGTGTGAACTGTATTAATCTTGGTAAAGGAAGTTTAGCTCTTAACATGTTCTTTGAAGCTTCAGCGCCAACCAATGACAGCCCACCTTACTGACAGGTGCTTACTAATGCCCTGTGTGTGCGTGTGCGTGTGTGTGTGTGTGTGTCCATGAGTATAGTAAAACCACAAGAAAATTTACTCATGGGGACCTTTTGAGGCAAAAGTCAATTTCTGGCTCACGGTTTAGGTCTAGGTTCAAACTCACAGTTAATTTTAGAGTTAGAATTAGGGTTTCTTTAAGGTCCAGGCATTGTTGGTTACGTTTAGGGTTAAGGTTTATGCATAAATGTTACTTTTTTGAGGTTAAGGTTAGGGTTAGGTTTAGGTTTAGATTAGGGTAAGGTTAGGGTTAGGGTTAGGGTTAAGATTAGGGCAAGGGAGCATGCAATTTCTTTTTTCTGGTCCCCATGAGGTTAGCTGTACAAACTTGTGTGGGTGTGGGTGGGTGTGGTATGTAAGGGAGGATTTACAACGGAGGAGGAGATGCTGCAAGGATTGCGTGCGGCCATCAATGTTTTCCTGTACCTGAAAGAAAGGGGAAGGTGTAAATGGAAAAAAAAAAGAAAATATCTGTCTGTGGTTAACAAAAGTGGGCGGAGACCCAGAGCTCAAAGCAAGAGCTTTGCACGCAACTTAACAATACCACCTTTATGAGGACTCCATGGCAACGGCTGTCTCCCTCACCTACTCGCTTGTTCTCTCTCTATCTCTCTCACTCTATCTCTCTCTCTCTCTCTCTCTCTCTCTCTCTCAAGCTCAGACAAAAGGAAGATTTCAGTTGTAGATCATAATACCTGAGTCATGTGCATAGCTGACATGACAAAGACAAAACCACTCACAAAACTCTCCTTGGCTAATGGAGTGCAATCCTAACCTGCCTGTTCCAGGCCCTTCGAGGACCCATTACGTTGTTGCACCCTGCAGTGTCGCTTCTATCATGTTTAATGCATTGAGTGTCTTAAGATCGTCATTGATTTAATCCTCCTCACATGAGAAGGATATTTGAGACTGAATGGTGTTGTGTTTGTGTGTGTGTGTTTTATTAATAGCGATCAATCAAATACTCTGTTGCGTGTGCTTTTGTTTCTCTGGTTCCCTTTATTACTATGTTGGCAGTAGGAGAGCATGTTATAGGTACAGTGGGCCAGTTTGTTAAATAGACAAGCCCCTGCATGCCAGAGCCCTCTTCACTAAGCCACAGACAAGCCGGTCTGAGGGTGAACCCACTCAAGGACAGCACGTTTGGCAGTTCTCAAGTCATGCAGATACGTTCATTGTCACCAGTAGCCCCTCATCCTCCAGTTTGTTAAAAAAAGAAAATAAAGAAGTAGTTAAATTACAACAAAAATATGTCCCAGAAACCCCCTCAACAGTGACACCACAGCTGATATTCGCAGTCACACTTCGTGGTATCAGTGTAACTTACACATGTGTGTGTGTCTGTGTGTGTGTGTGTGTGTGTGTGTGTGTGTGTGTGTGTGTGTGTGTGGCGCGGACCAGGGGAAGTGATTTAGACAAAACACAGCTCAAACCCAGGAGGAAGTGGAGAATAACAGGGCTGTGTCCTCCAGCAAGGCTAATTGATTGGCTGGTTTCCTCTACATAAGTGGCTGCTGCTCCCCTGGGGTTCTGTAAGCACTCATTTCCACAAACACTCAGCATCCTGGCCGGCCTGCCTGTCTGTCGGTCTGATAGCCTGCCCACTGCATGTGCTCATAATGGAAAGACACTGACCATGAGAGAATGCATGACTGATGGAGAATAACTACAGCTTCCACTCAGGTTGGGGTCAGTTTATCCTCCTGCCCACAGCTGTTCCAGTTAGTCTGTCTCTTTCTGATGGATCTCGAGGGCCTGCTATAGTGCCCACACTAAGCCAGGCTGAAAAGCTGTGTTGTACTGAGAGGGGAGGGAAGCCTCCCTACTGTTGCTCCCAGTGCTAGCGTCTCTCGCAGCCACATAAGGAAACATTTGTTCTTCAGCCTCTGAATGAGGCCTTGTGTCAGAGGAGGCAGAGAAAACATAGACAAGAGGGAGAGGGAGAGAGCGAGGAGGGCCACCGGAGAGAGAAAAACAGAAATGTTCCCGCATTTTTAGTTGGTGGCAACAACCCATGAATTGGTCACACCCCAGACAACATCGCAGCGTCACACAATAGTATATAATCATTAGAGTAATATTATTATCATGCCATTATAAAGTAATGAGCAGTGCTTGGCGCTTATTCAACACCTATTTTCACAACGTTATAATATTAATCAAAACATAAATGTAATGTTCTTTAAATAAAAATAAAACAACTGCTGTGAAGTCCAGTGCATTTCCAATTTCAGTTCATATAAGCTATCTTGATTGTAAAAAGGTTTGCTTTGCGCTCTGTATTTTATTTTCGGCAACTAAAAAGTATAAAGCATATTAAAGCATTTACTTTGGTACATCTTATATGAGGCGTCCATCCTGTATTAGAGAGGTCTGTGCAGTGTCTTCAGAAAGGGTTCAGACCTCCTCACTCACTCTCTTTGATGTGTTATTGAGTTCATTCATGACTAATTAAAAGGAAATTGCCACCTATCCTCGTTACACCAATCCTCTCAACATCTGTCAAATTGTTTTAGGAGAAATGGTGAACTTGCGATCTTCATGTCCCCCCCATAGATGTTTAATAGGGTTCAAGTGTGAGCGTTGGCCAGGAGCCTCATGGACATTCACAGACTGACATGAAGCCACTCCAGCGTTGCCTTGGCTGTGTGCTTTGGGTCGTCATCGTGTTGGTCTTTCCTGATTGCTGACTAGCGTTCCAGTCCACATCTGAGATGTATCTCACCACACTGATCTGGATGTGAAACCAACTAACTAGGATTTTGCTGATGCAAGATACACAAACATTGATTTACTTAAAATAAATGTGGACATACTATCATGATTTTAAAGACAGCTGGGATTTAAAATGTTGTCTTATTTAAACAATAATACGTTTATTTTAGACTGAATGAAAAGGCGTGTAAGGAAAAGATAAGTGGGGTAAAAAACAGGGCCAACTCTTCAAAACCCTGAGGCATTTTCTTCTGTTGGGAAAATATTCCCAAGGGGCCAAGCAACTCATCAGTAGCTGTAAAAAATTAATGATTAATTGATTTAATACAAATGAATCAGTCAACCGTAGCCATTTATTTTACTTTATAATCCATTTCCCTAAGCATAGCTATCATCAACATATAAAATAATCATTAAACTTATATTTTATGTGTCAGTAAGTAGACATTTATCTTAGGGAAGCATAAACCCCTAACTACCCTCTGTCATTGTCCCAAACGGACTGCATTGATTTTGTCAAGTATACAATTTCAAATACCTCAGTAGTCAGTATAAAAGTCAGCAGGCAGCTAAATTTAGTCTCCTACCACTGATCTAAAGAAATCACTTTCGCTTTCCACTAGTTAACTCACAAGCAGCAGCCCAAGCTGGGTAAAGGGAGGGTGAGGCTGAGGAACGCTGGAGGAATGTTGCTGTGTTACCAGAGAGGCGGATTGACTGACGGATCACACTCTGAACAATGTCTTTGTGTTCCCGGGCCCGACCTCCAGTCACGCAACGCCGTGTTAGCACACACTTTCCGTAAGTGCTGAGCCCTTATCACACATGTGCGCGATGAAGTACCTGCATCTCTACAAGATCGCGTGCAGTTCAGGTGCTTGGGGCACACTGGAGCGAATCCAGGTGTTGGTGTGGGAGGGAAAAAACGGGATGGAGAGGATATTTACTGGAACAGAAACATCTGGAAGTTTTTCCTCCGAAGCTTTAGGCTGCAGTTTGGATATATGGATGTACTCAGGGCATCAAGTTGAATGAAGGAAAGCAAAGGCTGATGATAATTGCTCATACGCGGTTCAAAGACATCTGTTTATTGAAAGAAACAACAGACCATGCTGCAGAAAACGCAAGCTGTAGTAAACAATTTATTCTTAGGAATGCATTTGAAAAATCGAATATTTTATCCTATAGGTAAAAACGTAAGTTTGATGCCAAACTGAAACGTAACGGATTCACAGTGAATAATTTTTAATAATTTACAAAGTATAACTTTTTTGACCGTTGGCTTTCTGGTATTGCCTCTTTTACGCACGCTTCCCACGCCCAGTCCACTGAAGATCGCTCCACTCCTTTTCTTAGCCAAACTGAGCTTTTTCGACTCCAAAAATAACAGCATGCCTGCGGGCAGAGACTTCAAGGTGATGTAAACGATCAGAGCGTGTAGTGAGTAGGGCTTATTGGATGTAATAGTCCATTTGAATAGAGTCTAGAAGAAATCAGAATAATTGCCGGACATCTTTTTGGTGCTTACTTTGATTTCTATATTTTTTTTTAAAACACTTAAAAAAAACATGTGCACTCAAATTGTTTATGTAGGTACTACATATCCCATCGGTCGCTGCACTCATTTTATCCTTTAAGCATGGCTCAGCCTGTGTCTGAGTTTTGTGCAGGCTTTTTCCCGGTGAGAAGCGACTCTTAAACAGTCCGGAGCGGCGTGAAACTTGTGTGCGAATGAACTCTACAAACCGTTGGCTAACTCCGCAGCTACAGGGGAACGCACAGAACGCACTGGACTACGGTGGAACATTTGAAAGGAAAATACTGGATTTTTTTGTTTTTGAGGATTTTCTTTTAAATAACCTGGTTTCGCTGTTGTTCTTTGTTGAATCTCATTGGATATCTCTAATGCCCCTGTCAGATCTGCGTGGGTTGTGATCATCTTTGTGAAGCGGTGCTCCGCTTTGGATAGTTTCGAGTGAGTGAAGTTACGCATTTGGATTTTGACGCCGGGCTTTGGAGCTAATTCTATTGAATAACCTTTTTTGCGTTGGACTCATGTGGTAGAAATTGAGCTTTCATTATGGAACTCATTACTGAATGACACAGGTGCATGTCAACGTGCGCATTGTTGACAATTTGCCACGTTACGGCACTGACCTAGATGTTCGATTTACCTGGATTTTGGATTGTATAATGCCATCTCGGGATTAACGAACACATCATTTTGCATATATCTACAGGTAAATCATTTTCATAAATATCACCGTTTATTTTTTATGAGAAGCAACTTAAATGTAACATTAAAGTCAATGGATCCCAGAATGTTCACTATTTTCCAAGGGTCCTATTGATGTCTGTATAATTGTGGGGGGGTCATGACCCCCCGTCCCCCGCTAATTCTACACCCGTTTTGACGTTCCTAACGTTTTATGTCTTATGCTAATTGTTCACGGTATCCAACTTTAAAGACAGGGGTGATAGTGCACACGTTTTGAATATAACTCCTTCGAGTCCAAACGGACTGGTCCCAGATCTGTTCGTGTTCTCGCCAACGTAATTGCTCATTACTGTCAACTCACATGTAACTACTAGTGACATGCAGTTGATAGGATAGCATAGAGAAGTGCACCCCAGCTAGCCTCCACAAACTCAAATATAGTAAATAAATGACTAGAAATTGATACGTCCTTTCTTCAGAATTGGCATTAGGGTTCCCCGACTTAGCCATCCCTTGTGGCTGATTATCTGTTGGTGAGCAGGAGATGCTCTCCTTCTATGGGCTAGTAACCTGGGCCACTTGGTCTCTGGGTGATTTTGTTTGTGTGGATTTTCATCGTGGTGGCCTTCTTGTCTTATCGTGTTTGGCAACAGTAAAGTTTCTTGGCAACTGTGATGTGTTCAGGGTGTGATAAATGACCTGATTAATAATTGGCTGATCCCTCCTGCACATTTCTGATGGTCATTGTGATCACAACTCCAACCAGGTCATCAGGCAAATCCAACCCGGTCAAACCAAGGGATGGGTCAATTAATTGTACACATTTATACCAAAAGCACACCACTTTCCATCAGAGGAATCCCAATTAAAACTAGATTAATTGTTGATTGCCATCTTAAGTGTTGGTCCAGTACACAAAAGCTGTCCTCTCTGCTCTTAATTTAAGCGATGAAACAACTTGGCTTAATCTCTGGTTTATATCACCAACAATGTAATGTCAACTGTTGTTAGGTGTCTAATGGCAGTGGAAAATCTCCTACTTAATCGACATGACTACATTTTTGTGTCAAACCTCACTGGTCAGTCTCCAGAGTTTGGTAACTGATCTCCACTCCCTTGCTTGGGCACTTGCAAGAACACTTGGATGTGACAATGTAAAGAAGTGCAGGAATGTACAGATGGTCTCAGTGCCTCTACCTATGCTGGAACAAACGCTCTTATGTCACTGACACAGATGAGAACTCTTCCAAGCTCTGTAGTGTGTCGTGAAGGTTCTGCTTCCACCTAGTGGTTGCAAAAGGTTAACACACCCCAGGTGTTCGTTCAAGACACCCACCCTTAGTGCTCTTCCCCGGTCGCTAAAATGACACCGTCCACCCAGTAGATTGAAACCCTGTGTGTGGGTTAATCAACTTTTTCTCATTAACGACACCTTTTCTTACCGCTGTGTGTCCCTAATCTCTCCAAAGCCGTACTGCATGTGAGGTATTCAGACCAAGTGTCTGGGCTCTTAACAAAACGCCTCTGCCGAAAAGGATACTATCCAAATGGAAGATAAAGGAGTAGGCTACTACAACAGAGCGCTAGGACTTGGCCTGTCCAAAGGGTGTACTCTTTGGCTCATGACACCATAAGGCTCACTGGTAAAATGTACACAACGGAATACTTAATAGGTGAAGATCAACAATCTGTAGGGCTGAATAGTTACCGAAAAAGGTTAGAAACCACTAGATGCCCAACTTAGTCATATATACCCACCTGCTGGTGACAAGTGGTTACTGCAGACAGTGGAACTTTAAGTAAAAAGTCCCCTCCATCTGCCTACTGATTGGTGAGATATCTTGGGTTGTGGAAACATTCACTGTAGAACTGTGTGGTGAAGAATGGATGATCCAAAGATGGAACCTCTGCCATCCAGCTTGCTTGGTTGCTTGTTTTCTCTCTCAATTATATTGAAATAAAATCTTATGCTTTTAGTCAGGTACAAGGTTGTGAGAATGTGCAAATAGTAAAAAAACACAAAGTAGTACATGTAAATATTGTTAACAAGATAAATGTCGGTTATGATTAGAATTTTGCCTCTGCGCCTTTATTTTGGCAGTGGGCGAACAAATACAGTATGTATTTCTCTTTGATAGCTAGGTGGAATAAACACATTATCCAGCAGTAGCAAACACACTCAGTGATGTAGCTATCTGAAATGTTAGTGCTAGAGAAGGAAAAGGACAGATAATAACAGGCACATATTTCTCTTTGTTTTCTTATCCTTTGGTTGCATCATACTGTATTGCTCTCCTGGGGCTCTCTGGAGCCTGTTTGTGAACAGAGCCCCGGGACCAGCTGCTTTAGGAGGCTCTTCTCTCTGTAGATTAGGTAATTATTGTGGAAGGTTTGAGAATTGCTTTTTTTTAGAGGGTGTGACATTTTACTGATCTTCAATCCAGATTCTGCTGATGCATTCTCATTCTTATGTCAGGACTTTTGGTGCACATGGAGAGAGACTAATGTAAAAACATGAAGTTTGTTAAACAGCATTGTCATTTCGACTGGAACCAATGCCTTGGTCCCAAAAAATCAAACCCCTTAGCCATGCACATCAGTAGTTGGTTTGGCGTCGCAATGGGAATACATGAACAGAAAAGAACCCATACACCCTGTAAAATGTGATGGTGAATCTTTGATGTCAGAAGGTTGTCATTCACAGGAGCTCTTGAAGTTGTTGGCATTATGAAGAAGACTGAGTACGCTGACATTTTGGTATAAAACCTTATTGCTTCTGCCTGGTGGCAGGAACCTGTTTGGAAGTAGATCGTACTAATTCAGTGACAACAAGCACACACTAAGATTAACAAAAAAATTGTTAACTGAACAGAAAATCATAATTTTGTAATGGCCATTCTTAAGAGCCTATTCCGACTACAACAATTGTGGTGACAATCATTACATTTACATAAATTGTACACAATATAGAAATATTTGCAATGAGAATGGACTTGCAATGAGAATGGACTTGCAATGAGAATGGACTTGCAATGAAAAAGGACTTGCAATGAAAATGGACTTGCAATGAGAAAGGACTTGCAATGAGAAAGGACTTGCAATGAGAAAGGACTTGCAATGAGAAAGGACTTGCAATGAGAATGGACTTGCAATGAGAATGGACTTGCAATGAGAATGGACTTGCAATGAGAATGGACTTCCAATGAGAATGCACTTGCAATGAGAAAGGACTTGCAATAAGAATGGGTTGCACTCAAAAAGCTTGTCAATAAGTCCAAAACGTACCTTTTAAAAGATACATTTTCAACTTATCTTTTACAAGCACCTTGACTTGAAAAATATAATCTGTGTTATTTACAGTTAAATAATATTTTCTTCACCTAATTGTTTGATCTCAATAGAAAAACACTGTATTCACTTGGATTCAAATCCTAAGAATATCAAAAAGAACTGTAGTTTGACTTTATAGAATGTGGGATTTACGATTGTATTAGTACTTTTTTAAGTCTAACACATGCACACAATAATTAAAATAAGAATAGTACAACTTAGGATTGTACAGCATATACAATTTTCATATGAGCGTATTTTTCATTGCCATGCTGAAAGATTAATTTAACTCTTACAGCACTGACACATGTATTTAATTTCAAGATTCATGTACACAATTAAAGGGTTACTATCGGTCAGATCTCAAGTATTCAATGCAACTGGTAATGAGATGTTGCTTTACTTGCTTTTGAAACCTGCTTTCTTCTATATGCTTCCTTCTGTGTTTCCTTCTGTAAATATGAGCTGGAGGGTTGCAGTAATCTCCTTTACAGTGCTGAATCATTTGCATAGAGACACCGGCATTTTTGGAAGCAAGTGAAAGATCATTAGTGAAAATAGTGATGTGTTGTAACGAGCAGTGGTCCAAGCAAAGGACGCTGTGGAATTCCACTGTCTGTATGGTTGCTCATAAGTTTGCAAACCCTGGCAGAAATTGTGACATTTTGGAAAAAATGTATCATGCAAGAAACTGTCTTATTTGAGGAAATTGATCATATGAAGCCATTTATTATCACAGTGGTTTGGTTCTTTTTTAAATCATAATGATAACAGAAATCACTCAAATGACCCTGATCAAAAGTTGACATACCCTTGAAAAAAACCCCTGAGGTAACCTCAGGAGAAATACAGGCGGTTCTGGAAAAATACATTGCGGTTGTATCAAGGAGAACAATAGGTCGATACTTGAACAAAATTAGCTGCGTGGTTGAGTTGCCAGAAAGAAGCCTTTACTGCACCAATGCCACAAAAAAGCCTGGTTACAATATATCCGACAACACCTTGACATGCTTTACAGCTTCTGGCACACTGTAATTTGGAATGACAAGACCAAAATACAGCTCTATGGTCACAACCATATGCGCTATGTTTAAACTTAGAAACTAGTTGCTATAAATAATGGTGCCTTCAGTTGTGAATGACTTGTTTGTTATTTAGTCAGTGTAGCTGATGCAAAGTAGGCCCTTCAAATACCAACTAACTAAATTAGGATACAATTATGAGTCATTAGCAAACTGTTAGTTAAACGTTAACATCAAACTGTTAGTTACTTTAAAACTATCCTTCAAATATTCACATCCCTGTGATCACCCAGATGATCTGTTAAACCTAGTTGCTTATATCTGATTTATTGCCTGACCCGTTAGGCAGAGAAAAGCTGTTGCTATCAAACATGGTCTATTTAATCAACAGAGTCAAGGAACTCGCGTACTGAAGGGACAGATTGAATAGTCTTATAGACGGTAGGTTTGCAAAGTGATTTCATGCTCCCTTGTAAAAGCATTTTTAAAATACCAAAGTACAGTTGTTCATTTTGATACATGGTGTGGCTTTGCCCCTCTAGTCATGCTATATGCTACGCCTTTCACTGGGAACTTGAGCTCACCCACATGCCAACGCAACAGTAAAACCATGCATGAATTGAACGCACACGTACACTAAACGCACCACAATGCAGCATGGCATTGGAAACGTACATTTTTGGAATGCTCCTTTGACAATGAACGAGGTGTTGCGTGAGCTCCCATTAAAGAAAACCTACCGTGTTCAGCTTTCCAAGGCAGGTGAAGTAGAGCCATAACGAGTTTCCTCAGTAGCAATATATGATCATTTTTAAAGAATACCGTTATCTAAGCCACCCTTTGAAGCTAAATGCAGACGTTGCAGACGTACAGTCGCAACCACAAAGATGGCATCCGCAGAAGGCTATTTCACAATGGTAAACACCATGGACCAACGTTAGCAACATTAGCTAGCGTGTAAATAGAATCAGCATGCAAACGAACCATATTGCTCATACTTCGACAGTTTAGTTTACATCACTTAGTATGTATGCAAGCATTTCATTAATGAAGGATAGATACGGTAATATTATATGTGATATGTAATTTTCTTTACAGAAGGTGTGGTAACCGTCACTTTCTGCCACCGGTTTGGCTCTGCACGTAAAATTCTGTTTACTGACTGACACAAAAAAGGGTCAGTACAACAACATGGGGGTATTTCAGAAAGTAGGGTTAACATACTCTGACTTGTGATCGGAACAGCTGCGGTTCCAGGCAGTAATGCAGCCTGAGAGGATGCTCTCAATGGTGTACCTGTAGAAGAGGGTGAGCGTTTTTACAGACATGCCAAACTTTTTAGGCTCCTCGGGAAGTATAGTTGCTTTTGGGCAGTTTTCACTGCCGAGTTCGCTTGCCTGTACCATGTGGGGTCATTCATTTACACAATCTGCAAATTAATGCTGTGGAAAGACTTAATATTCACATATTCTCCTTCATTTACTGATGGAGCTGTGATGGGAGTAGGAATGCCATCTACGCAGCCAATGCCTGGACACCCTAAAATATGGACTGATTAGTACTTTAAGTCTCAAAGCTTCATATTAAATATTCTGATTACTTAGGCTGATACCTGCAATTCTGTGGAATTCATTTTTTGATGAGTTGTGTGTCTGTGACTTGGGAACACTACAAAAGTGTACATGAAACATTCCAGTGCAAGAGTCACATCTATGACAGCCCGACAGAGACTGTTGCCTTTGACATAATGCTCAGCATCACCATAGTTATACAGAAAACTGCAACACAAAGAATTTGTTCCGAACAGTGCGTCCGCGGTGTTTCATATGCACAATATGAGGGCTGAGAATATTGTTCAGATGAATGATCGATTGTGCAGAATAACGGTAATGCTCAAACAAATAATTATTAGGGAATGATTAAAAAAAAAAACATCCAAGCGGGGTCGGATCACTCCCGACGGAGATTTCTGCAGAGTATTTGGGCTTCAGGTGTCTCTTCAAGAAAAGGACACGCCCTGCCTGACACGTCCAGGGAGCACGTTTCAGTTAGAGTTGAACAAAAGTCAGAGTTAGTTGGATAAACCTCTTAGCAAGCAGGGTTAGCTTCACGGAGTATTTTGCCGTAGTAACTGACTCAGTGTAACGCCGAACTGGCTCTTTAAAACCCTAAACCCAGAGTTTCCCTCAACCCTGAGTCAACTAACTCTTGAGTTTTCACTAAATACGCTTTCTGAAATACCCCCTATGAAACCACTCTTACCCTTTACACTTCATTCACACAAAAGCGGCGAAATCGCTTGCTGTTCCGCTATTTACGATGCGAGGCAGCTGACATTGTCCCGCGTTTGCTGTTTTGACCAATCAGTTTCTTTAAACTGGGAAAAGTAGCTTATTGCGTTCGTAGGACAAGGCAGGCCCAACATAAACAAAACCGTAAGAATTCCGTTTATGACACTCACTAAAAGAAAACACGGGATTTGTGCAGATTTTTCTACCATAGCCTACTAGCAATTCAATAGAACAGTGACAGCCCCGTAGAAACGGTCCATTAACGAAAATGGGTGCATGCCATTTGTTTTAAAATGCTTAAAGTTGATATTATGAAAAACACTGAGCTTTGAATTCCATTAAAATGTGTGGGTTCAATCAATATTGCAGTCTAGTAGCGCAGACCTGTCTCAATGATATGGAAAGACTGTTGAATTGTAATGCTCTGTGCAGATTTTAGTGAATCATCTATTTTGTAGAAAAATTATGTTACATAGAAAAATGCACGTTTTGAAATGGCAAGCTTTATTGATTGTTTGAAATTATTTTTACGGTCCGTGGACCACCTCAATGTTCCTATTACATGGACATCTCAATTTCACCACTGGGGGGCAGCAACACTCCATGCATAAAGAACACAGCGTTTCTAGAATCATTGAGGACTGGCTCAGTGGATAGTGTGTTAATGTCAGTTACTGTCTTCTACTGGCAACAGTCCATGTCAGAACGTGTTACTCAACTCACAGATTCCCTTAGTGCCAGAGAGACACACAGATTTAGTTATATTCAGATACTAAACATCGACGATCAGAATGGGAAACAAAGAGTTAATGTTTGCATTGTTGGCAACACAATCAGTCTTTGATCAGAAGTACAACAGAAGGACTGTTATCTGATTACAGCTTGTATCCGAGATGGTGATGTTTATATAAGGTGTTTTTCCTGCGGTTTCACATAACTTATTATTTACCGACAGCCAGCTCCTTAAAACATTAACAATGCTTGATTGACTGGGGAGAAACAGCCAGTCTAGTAAATCTCCCAGGTGAGCCTCTGACACATGTTTGTGTCCTTTCCCAGAATGCTTCTCTACCAAACATGTTCCTGCAATGTTTCTTGCTCTTGGGGAAATTGGTGGTTTGCAAAACTTTTTTTTTATACTGAGGCTTATTGTCGATGTTTGTGTCTGTTCACAAATATGTTCTTAGATGATGGTAATGGTAACTGTGGACTTCCCTGTGTCATTTTCTATTGTTTTGGAGGGTTCTATTAGCATATACAGTAATGGGTTTTCGAATTATTCTACTTTTGTCAAGGCAGTTGTGCTAGTGTCCATTTCCCCAGCCATGGCCTCAGGCTACAGTCACATGTCGAACCAGGTCTGGTTTATGGGGACCACTCGTCACTTCATCACTGTTACCGCTCCTGTCTTCCTCTCCTCCCAGCCCAGTCCTCTACTTTTTCTTGTCTTTTCTTCCCCCTCTATCTCTTCCCAAGTCCTGCAGCGCTCCCTGTCTCCCCTCTTGCTTTTCTTCTTTTCTCATCTCTCATGTCCACCCCGGGGGTCTTTGGTCTACCTTCTAGCCAAGTGGAACTGTTCCTGGCCCGCACCCAGCAGCTGTTCTCCATTGAGACATAGGGAGTTAACTCACTCCTCCCTCCCTCCACCCTCCATCCCCCAGATTGAAGGAGCAAAGAGAGAAGAGAAACTCAGTAAAGATGTTTCTGATTGAGAAGTGCAAGTAATTAACCCTCTCTTCCTTCCCAAACAAAAACTGACTCCAGCTCTGTATGTGTGATGAAGAAGAGACAGTTGACTCAGTAGTCAATTTATTAGGTACAACTGTCTAGTAATTGGTCGAACACCTTTGCGTCCAGGACAGCCTGAATTAGCAGTAGCTCATCTTTGACAAGGACTGGGGAGTTGTCTGTTTCGTCCTCATTAGTGTGTCTGTTTGCTGCCCACCTGTCAACTTGCAGAATTTACTCTCTTTCAATCTTTCTGCAAGTTTTATCAACAAGCTCTTTATGTCCACAGGACTGCCCCTGAAAGTACGTTTGCCCACTGTATTCAGCAAGCCAGGCCCACATGAATAACTGTCTACAAGATCCATTTTGGTAAGATGTACCAGGGTATATATAGGGTTAGTGGTTAGGTTTAGTTAGTGTAAGGTTTTAGGCTCAATCGTTGGGATTAAAATAAGTTTAGG
The DNA here is from genome assembly GCA_016801105.1 of Esox niger. NCBI lineage: Eukaryota > Metazoa > Chordata > Actinopteri > Esociformes > Esocidae > Esox > Esox niger. The sequence continues at coordinate 1,405 of JACXGJ010007183.1, read as the reverse complement.
TATAGCAAAAATATAATTCTGAATTACAATAGTTATAGAATGATAGACATTACTAAAATGTGTGTGTGTGCGCGGGTGTCTGTGAATTGTCTTGACTGACTTCATGGTTTATTGTAAAAATGTTTGGCTGGTTTTGCCCATGGTTCATGGAAATCCTCTGAAGTGGTTCTGAATAGCCATTCCACAGTATGTAAGTGTATTCCCGAGGGATAGCCGGCTTACCCCCACCCCATATTTTTATAAGTTAATGATGGATGCTCAGCACTCAGTTTCTTTTTCACACAATTAAAAAAGCTCTGTGAAGAACAAGACAGAACCCAGTCCTCCTCCTCTCTCACCCACAACACTCAGCCCCAGTCAGGAAGCAACACCTCCTAATTGGGATGGATGGACCTCATTATGGAATGTAAAGACAGGGAGAACTGAGGGAAAGTAACAGAATAACAAAAAGTGCAAAAAAAACAAACAATAAAAGGAACACTTAGTTTTCTTTCCACTTCTTAGACACCCAAGGCCGTCCAGCTGTAAGAGACTGGTACAGTGGCCTGACTCTCACTTTTTCTCCCTCTTAAAGATTCTGGTGGTTCTGAGCAAGAACAGAACCACTTTTCCCCACTCTTCAGTTTGTTTAGAGAGAGAGAGAGGCCCTTGGGATAGACTTATGGCCCTTATAATTATTTGTCTGTGGGGTCCCGGCCTCTACTTTAAAAGCTGGCCCCGACTATAGCACCTCACTAATCATCCCGCCTTCGTAAGTCTCGACTTGATGTCGTCAATGTTCAAATGTTATTAATAAGTAATGTAACGCGTGTTATTGATCATGTGTGTTCCTCAGATTTCAAAGTCATATAAAACTTCAAGGCTGTATTGAAATAGAAGACAGCATACACTTTGATGTGCTGGCCAATCATTTACTTATCTGTTCATCCTCATCTTCGTGTGCATTGTCGCCTGACCAAAAAGGCCCACTCTGTTTTACTTTCCACTTGGCAGTCATAGTGTCTGTGCCTGGTGGGGCTTTTCTCTCCTCAGCCTGTATGGTCTGCGTGTCCATCCCAAGGGTTAACATCTTCAGCACTTTGGTGTTGGTACACTGTATTTGTTTTACACTGAGGACAATTGAAATTTGGAGAGAGCAGAGGGAACTGCGCTACTTCTCCAAGTGCCCCCACCCACCACCCCACCCCCACTCAGACCGCCCCCTCCGCTTGTTCACTGGATTCCTGTCGAAGCGGGTGAGAGGAATTTTGGGAGGTTTACTTACTTGTGCTCTGTACAATCCTCTGCATGAGCCCAGTCTTTTATACGGTAGCCAAACTATGCAAAGTCCTACACACAAGGACATAGTTTATATTGATCTGTGTGTGTGTGTGTGTGTGTATGTGTGTGCGTGTGTGTGTGTGTG
>JACXGJ010007182.1:0-31403 GCA_016801105.1 Esox niger | reverse complement strand
AGATCTGTTAGTATGATGCCGATCCCCAGTAGGCCTCTTATTCTGGTCACAGATCTGTTAGTATGATGCCGATCCCCAGTAGGCCTCTTATTCTGGTCACAGATCTGTTTGTATGATGCCGATCCCCAGTAGGCCTCTTATTCTGGTCACAGATCTGTTTGTATGCTGCCGATCCCCAGTAGGCCTCTTATTCTGGTCACATATCTGTTTGTATGATGCCGATCCCCAGTAGGCCTCTTATTCTGGTCACAGATCTGTTTGTATGATGCCGATCCCCAGTAGGCCTCTTATTTTGGTCACAGATCTGTTTGTATGATGCCGATCCCCAGTAGGCCTCTTATTCTGGTCTCAGATATTTGAGTCATGAGGCATATCCTTGACTAAAATAAAATGTTAAAATAAAAAAACATATTATATAGTGATACTTCCTGACATTTCTGTAATACTATTCTACACCCAGATTTTTTTCTTTCTTTCTATTGAATATATAGCATAACAAATGACCTTCTTCATGTCCTTCAAAATTGAAAAGAAATATCATCAATAAATTATTTGAAATTGTTTTCTCCTAAACTAAAACTGGAACATGCTCTTATTATAAAAGATATTGGTATTTTGCTAGTTATTGCACAAAATGTGTTTCATCTTACTATAGGGAAATATATGTACTTTATTTTATATAATGGTTACCTTTTTTAGCCCACGTTCCCTTACTTTAAAATTAATATCTGTCCTTGCCCTTGTAAAAGCAATATTTAACAGTGTCTAACTCTTCCACTGAAAGACGCATTGTCACCATGTTTTACTGAACAGGGGGAGAGCAGGCGTATTGGAAGATGCAAAAAGTGAGTTATTAACGGCCTGACGTTTTAATGCAGTGAATGTGAATAATGGTAAGAGCAGGCCTGAATGAGAGACTTCCACTCCCAGGCTCCCTATGGTGACTAAAAAAACACTGGTGGATATTTTACCCTGCTATTCTTTCTATCTGTAGTCTGTCTGTCTCTTTCTTTGCACGTTTCTTGTTTTTTTGTCCATCCCTCTCAGCCCAGTTTAAACATCATCTCAGATTCAGGTTCACTGAAAAGTACCTCGGAAGGAAATTATCCTCACCATGACCCCTCCCATCTTTCATCACCAGGAAATAAATGCCTTTATTCTTTACGTTAAGAAGTCATATTCCATATTTATAAGCTTTTTTGGTTTCTGTATGTTTTTATATTTCATGGTGTTTGTGTGTTTGTGTGTCATTGGGATAGAGGTCAACATAAACAGGAAATTGAAAAGAACTTCAGAAAGGCATTAAAGGTGATTTCAACCTACATTGTGCTGTTCTGCAATGACATTCATCACCTGATGGGGCTCTATTAATCTAACTGCTCAAGGAACTGGCTGCTCATTATAAAAAGTATAATTTCATAAATGTTTTGAAATAGTACTATGTTTTTAAAAAAACAAATCAAATTTTGTTTAAAGTCAATTTTCCAAAATATGTTCAGAGTATTGTAGATACTGTACTAATTCCAGACTGTAGCTTTAACTAGGCCTCCTGACAATGATATATCACCCCAGGCCTCTGTGGAAAGCACAATGCTTTCATTATAAAGCTAGCTATGTAGAGCATTTATATAGCACAGAGTAAGGAAAACTTTACGGTTTGTCAAATAAACTTTTAATTTGTTTCTGTTGTTATGCTGATGGAGCCTCTGGTGAGATTGTTAGTCTTATTTTTTAAAGACTGTAGATAGTAATTCAATATTTGCATCTTGAGTATTTGCATATTGAGTATCTCCAGGGTTGCCATCTCCAGAATGACGGTCATTGACAACTGCTCTCTAGAGCGTGTGTACATTACGATACATTTTCCTCGACCTATCTAACAAGACTTGACTTACTACATTGTTTTGTTGTGTTAACTTGCCTTGTGAGGTAGCGTGTGGCAGATTTTTGTTCGAGCCCACCAGAGGTTTGCAAGTGGTGAAAACAATTGTATAGAAATGGTATCAAGTTTCAGTGCATCGCTCAGTTGTCCTTTCGATTGAATCCTACAGTCCTGCATGGTACTTCGTGAACATGCCGGTGTAAATTCAAAGACTATGGAAATGATTATGCAAACCAAGATAAGTCTATCTAGGGTTTTATTCTCTCTCGTAATGTAAATAAGCCCTAACCTTGTTGACATGCAGAAGCCCTAGCTTTTCTTTCATCTCCAGCTCCTCTCCTCTCACCACTTTGATCTTCAAAGCCTCAAGCATCCTTTTACGACTCCAGGTCTCCATTTGTTTCATGACTTGACTGGAAAGTTCCTCTAGGTATACATTTCAGGGTTGGAGAGTCACTGCCTTACACGATTCCCCTCTTTTCATTCCTGACAGATGAAGACTCGCACAAACCCTGTTCGACTGACCAATTAACTGGAGAGGAAATGTGTTCTCATCAAAGCACCAATAAGGGAAACCTTGATTTTCTGTTTTCACTGTTTTAAAGCCATTATTCTCCCTGACCATTAAAATGATTGGATATTTACAGCAATTTATTGTAATTTGCTGATTTATAAACCCATCAGTGTATTTTTAGCAGCATCCCTAATGACACCACCCTCTCTTTTTAATGCACTACTTGTCACCAGAGACCTTTAGGCATTAGTCACAGTGTAGGGTCTAGGGTGCCATTTGGGAAACAGCTCTGGCCTCTGCTGCTGTTTTCAAAGGGTGGAACTGATTACAGTGTTTGCTCATGTAGTCCTAACTGTATCGTAAGGTTTGTCTGTCTGTGTACACATTCTAGGCATGACTAACTCTGAAAAATGACATGCTGCCGTGAGATCTTCCCCTGGGCCCAGTCTCTCTTTAATAGGGAATAGGGTGCCATTCTGATTCTCCTCCTCCACCCAAATACCTCTTCTTGTCTGCTCCCTGCTTTACCAGCAGTTTACTGTTGCATGTTCGCTTCTTAAAATCCACAGAGAATGTTTATCTTACGTTTGAAAATTGGATTTTCTTACTCAATACACGCAATGTAAACACCATGAACATTTCCCTGTAGGGGTGAAACAAGTTCAGCAAGGGCTCACATGACTGTGGTGAAATCAATGCTTTATCAAGGGATCTACCTACAATTTAAAGAGGTTGTGTCTGGAATGAAAGGTGTTATGAAAACACAATGTTTGGTAGAAAGAAGATGCTTAGTAGAACTATTCAGTGAGCTTCAGATTGTTGCCTTATGGGAGCTTTTAAGGTGATTCATACAATCCTCTACAAAGGTTTTTTCTGGAGTCCTCAGTAGGGTTCTTCCAAGCACAGTGTAAATGTTTCTACTGGTTCTACCTAGAACCCTCTACAAGGGTTTTATCTGGAATCCTCAGAAGGGTTCTTCAAAGCACAATGTAAATGTTTCTACCTGTTCTACCTAGAACCCTCTACAAGGGTTTTGTTTAGAATTCTCTATGTTAATTCTATAATTATTTTATCATCAAACAGTCTTTTCTACAACACACTATGAAGGGTATTGTGTTCATCTTTGGAGACCCTCTACGAGGGGTAAAGCCGAGATGCTTTTTTACAATCTCTCCCTCTTTTAGATTAGATTAGAAAATCAGTTTTCACAGCACCGTACATCACAATCGACATTATGCCCCACGCATATCATTACCCAACAAATGACAACAAAAACAGCGCACATTAACGACAGTCAGGACTGGTGAAGATTCATAGTTCCCTCTGTGAGACACCTAGTTTATGGCTGCTATGGTTGCGGGTACCATGCTTTTACCAAAGTGAGTCCACCAGCATCAAAGACCGGTACCTGCGCCAAGAGGGCAGTAGAGTGAAGTGGCCATTTTGTTTGTGTGTGATGTCCTGTGCTATTGTACTGGCAATGTGTGTGATTGCTTTTGAGAGATTCTTCTCAGCCAGTGATCGTCATTCTGAATCTTTAAGGTTTGGTGCTGATTGTAGGTACACACTGAGCCAATCCTCCTCGTTAGAACTCAGTAGTCTCAGCACATACTGTAGCTTTCAGGACAATGTACTATGTGTCCTCAGTAGGTAGGCTGCAAAAATGTACATTTTAACCTCCAATGCAAATCTGGCCACAGGTTTTGTCCAATTAAATAAAACTATCAAAGTGTAATGACACACTATACCATTTTGATTAAAAGTCATTATTTGACATAAAGCGTAAAAATGTATAGAGAAATCTAACCTTTAATTAAAGTAATCATCTTTAAAGCAAAGAAAAATGATTGATAAAGATATACATATTTTTCTAAAAACCTGTGTAAAGAGTATTTGCCACCTGGATTTAATAAAGTGTGTTCCCTCCCTTTACCAAGATAACAGCAATGTTTGATGAGGTGGGATAATACATTACAAAGGATCTGAGACCATTCACCCATCTATCTTTCCAAACTCTTACCAATACTCTTGCTTGTGGCCTCTTCAGGTCACACCGTGAGTTTTCGGACATTAGATGACCATGCAACAGCTTGATTCTGTGACTGAATACGATTGTTTTCATTGTAATACTGAAAGTGTTAAAGCTTAACCTATGGTATCTTCTGTCTGGAAGTAGGGGCCTGATTCATGGAGACCATGTAGCTCAAAGGTCAGGGAGAGGCTACCTCATCCAGCAGAAGACTCACAACCAACTAACATTCAACAAGAAATACATTGAGGCCCAAGTAGGAGTCATTTATTTTGATAGGATTTATAGAACATAAATGTCATCCATTCAGATGGTGTGGCAACACGCCACAGAGGAAGCCCTCCTAAAGCCTGTTAATGTAACATAGTCACCATTTCCATTTTCCTGGATGTTGTCTTTTCCTACATCCCAAATGACACCCTTGTACTTTTGTAGGGCACTACTTTTGATCTATTGAAGCCTATCGGAGCTGTCCAAAAAACAGTGAACAGGTTATCACTTGGGATGCACTTTTTGACTGTGCCCTCAGCTAGGTCAAACCAATGGCTACTGTTATGATATATTTTTGGAGGTAACACGAGATGTGTTTTGGATAAGCTCTGTTGGAGGATAGGAGACGATAATTATATTACTTAACAACAGCTTTAGGGAAGGATATCTTTCCCATGTTTGAAACACGGGAAAATGCATCAGTTATTTCCTTGGATATATACATTTAACTCATATTTTCTCATTATGTGGAATTAACTTTATAGTATTGGAAATATTAAAATGTATCTTTATACTTATGATGCCAATCGCTTATGAAGGGCTTCAACCTAGAAAAAAGATTGATTAAGGGAATTAGCATTCCTGTCAAATTCTCAGTAAAAGATGCCAAATCTAATAATCTCAGTCTAGAGTAGGAAACTTCCGGACAGCTTCACAATCTGTTGCTGTCATCACCTTTCCACACTGGAGTCAGAGATTTACACGTGTGTTGTTGCTAGTGTGCGTGTTGATAATTTAGAGGATGCCAGTTTAGGAAATAAATAAAAATACTGTTTGTTTTAATTTACCGCAACCACGGAAAGGGCTCTTCCTCCCTTAAAGTGTTTGGAGTGGTTTGTTTTGATCCTTGTGAGTGGGCGGGGACATCGTCTGTCTCTTCTCCAGGATTGGACCGCAGCAGACGGAGGAAGTGGGTGCTGGTGGGTAGTTTGTCTTGCCCAGCTGTGTCCTCTGTTGGTGATTGTTTGTTCAGTCAATATTGTACACAGTTTGCATTTTAGACCTAACTCAGACCATCCCCTAGACAAAGACCTATAGTCACATTCACACCACATGTTCACTAGTGTGTTTCTTCCGCTGCACTCGTGTGTGTGTGTGTGGGTGTGTGTGTGTGTACATACTGTTGCGTGCCTACGTGGGTGCATGCATTCATGCACTCACACCACTGAAAACAAATGGTGACAAGCTTCAAAGGGTTTTGGGGAGAAGAGTTCGCCCCCTGTTCTTTCAGAGGGATGATTGGCCTGGGTCTGGAGTGCATCTTCCATACACGTACGGTACATAAAGGACAGCTGATTTATGGTCTATATTGCCTACACACTGCCGTCCTACACCGCTTTGTAGGTCAGCGACATAATGTTCAACCATTTGTTCTTCTACTGTGTGTCTGAATTTTGTCTGAGGCATTGATGTTTGTCCTCTAGAAGAATCAGTCAGCCAGGCAAACGTGGGTTCAAAGTCGCTTTGAAATAATTTAACATACTTAAGCTGGAATTAATTGAGCTGGTCTGGAACCAGTAAAAGAATCATATCAGACCATTGTCACTCAACTATGAGCTATGTTAAACAGTTCATTGATTAATAAGCAAGTCAGACAATTTTAAATGTGGGTTAATAGGAGTGTTACTGCGTGTGAATCAAAAAAGTAAAACTCTTTAGCAGTTGTCCTTAATGAAATACAGTCAGCTGACATCAATGTTTCTCATCAAATATTCAAATATTTATTCCAATAAAAAAATGCATTCAATAACACAAACAGATGAACAAGTGAGAGCTTGACTCTGTGACTATAGGTTATAGGTGAAACTCTGCCCTGGAGAAAGAGTCCCCTTATTAGGGCTCATTAGACTCATGTATCTTCTCATGATATCCAATATCTCTGCTCATAAACCATAAATATGTACCATGCCTGCTTGGCACACCATCCATTGACCACTACAAGTATCTAAAGGATCTGAAATATTATGAACGCCTGCAGGTGTGATGCAATAGTTCCCAGCTGCTCAGTAAAGGACTGTCATTTCTCACCATTGACTCTTTTCATCTCCTCTGCTTCTCATTATGTTACGACCATGACTTTGTTAGCCTTGTTTGCTGAAGAGCTGCTGTCTGGATCTTCTCTCCATACCGGCCAGGGAGCAACTGGCACATTAAACGTTTTCTGACATATCAGTATTTCTAACACCAGCGGTGTATGAAGTAGTCTGATGTTGGAGCTGACATCATAGCATCAATCAAGAAGTAGGCAATTTGAGAATTCACCTGAGAGTAAAAGGAATTAGATCTTTTAAGTCCTGCAAGTTTCGAGGTGGGGCCTCCATGTGTCAGATTTGTATGTTCAGCACATTCCACAGATGCACGGTTGGATAGAGATTTGGGGAATTTGGAGGCAAAGTCAACACCTTGAACTCACTGCTGTGTTCCTCATACCATTCCTGAACCATTTTTGCTTGGTGACAGGGTGCTTTATCATGCTGAAAGAGGCCAATGCCATCAAGGAATTACGTTGCCATGAAAAGGTGCACATGGTCTGCAACAATGCATAGGTTGGTGGTATGTGTCAAAGAAAGATCCACATGAATGGCAGGACCCAAGGTTTCCCAGGAGAACATTGCTCAAAGCATCACACTGCCTCCACAAGCCTGACTCCTTCCCATAGTGCATCCTGATGCTGTGTTCTCCGGGTAAGCGACACACACACACACACACACACCTGGCCATCCACGTGAAAAAAACTTGATTCATCAGAACAGAACAGACTGCTCTGCAGTCCAATTCCGATGCTCACATGTCCATTGTGGGCGCTTTCAGAAGTTACCACGGGCACCTTGACTGGTCTGCGGCTACACAGCCCCATTCGCAACAAACTGTGTGCACTGTGTATTCTGACACCTTTCTATCAGTACCACCGTGAACCTTTTCAGTAATTTGAGCCACAGTATCTTGACTTTCGGATCGGACCACATGGGCCAGCCTTCTCTCCCCATGTGCATCAGTTGGCCTTGGCCACCCATGACCCTGTTGCCGGTTCACCACTGTTCCTTTCTTGGACCACTTTGGATAGGTACTGACCACTGCAGACTGGGAACACCCCAGAAGGGCTGCAGTTTTGGAGGTGCTCTGACCCAGTTGTCTAGCCATCACAATTTGGCCCTTGTCAACGACGCTTAGATCCTTTCGTTTATCCATTTGTCCTGCTTCTAACACATCAACTTTAAGAAGCGAAGGTTCACTTGCTGCCTAATATATCCCACCCACTGACTGGTGCCATGATAACAGGATTATCAATGTTATTCACTTCACCTGCCAATAGTCAAATTATATTGGTGTATTTTATGTATTCAATCATATTCATAAAATGCTTGACTTAGAGATAGGAGCATGGCAGGGAGGAATCTGTCTTTCAAATGCTGGTCTGATAAGCAGTTCATATTTCTAATGATCAGATTAGTTGGAGAGATCTGATATCAGGGGGAAAACAGTGGGATTATAATGGATAGGCCAATAAATATTCAATAGGGATTTCTTGTAAGAATATTATACAACAAGGCAATAATTTCAGGCAAGCTATGACCTTTTCTCTCTTGATTGTTTGGTTCATGTCTCATTCCATAGGGTATTTTGCATAATGAACGGCTAATTAAACAAGATATTAATGCACTTCGAAATGTAAAGTGCTATGCAAACACAAAATCAGAACTTGCTTAAATATAAACAAACATATCTCTGATTGTAAACTCAGCTAGCCTTTAGCGATTGGCCTTGCTAAATCGGTAACTGTGACCTCTGAGCCAATCAGAAAATGGAAGATAGTGCTAGTAAAAGTCAGTAAGGGACGGGGATTTTATATTTCTTCCGCGTGCACTAAATGTGTCTTTCACATAGCGTTTGCTGCTGAGAACAGCCAGTGTGATCGCTAACCAGTACTGGTCTGAGAGAGGAACAGCTTTCTCTAGTATCTGAGCACAAGTTCTGTATGGCCATATGGGTCTGATTATGTGGTTAACCACAATCTTATTTTCATCTGACGTCTTTCCATTGTTTAACAAGTAGAGAATCAAATGTCTTCTTCAGAGTGACAGGGTCCTATTGGATCAGTTGAGGACCATCTCTATATAACCATGGGAAATGATTCAGTAGCCTGTATTTGATAACCATGTTTAATATTACATATGTATTAGCATCTATTAGATATCTATCTTTCTAGGCTAGAAGTGGAAGACAGCAGATAAAACGAAGGGCTTTTGATAGGTTGAATTGTTCAGCAGTGTGGCCCATGATAACTAGAGGAATATATGATCTGGTGGGAGAGGAAGGACAGGGAGTGAGTGATTTCAAATGGGTTCCTCATGTCTCTCTAAGAACTTACATCCAAACAATGTAATCCTCTTCTTCCTATGAACACACACCAAGATTGCATCCCAAATGGCACTCTTATTAGCCTTTCTAGTTTTGGTAGGGCACAAAAAGGGAGTAGAGTGGCCCAAGAAAACTTCACACCAGCCAACAAAAACCATAACAACTATGACCTCACAAATCCAATCCAGTGCTTGTGAAAATACAGTCTCCATGGATGCATGTTTATTATTGTAGATCATCCTCTCTCCATTAGCGTCATTTTCTTTCTTAGCACGATGCACATAAACACATCTTCCAAACATTAGCTGTGCTCCTCTTGACCTGAAGGCGGGATTGTAGTGACAACATCAGTGTCTGGAGATCCCCTTGGTGAAAGGCTGTCTGTTTCTGAAGACTATAAGGGATAGGTTCAAACAAAGAGGTGTATAAAGAATCATTTGGGATCCAACCCAAGTCCTGTAACAAAGAACTTATAGGCTAGACAGCGGGTGTTCATTACCGTAACCATGTCAACTCTTTGTCATGACTACGTGCTTGATGAACTGAGGAAAATGAATGCTTCCCAGACCCTTTGGAGTGCCATTTTTTCTAAGTCTCCAGTACAGTACCATCGTTCTTCCATCTAGTTCTTCCTGTTTTAGACCCTGGCAAATACATATTTGACTGCAGCCAGTTTGCAGTTGCTAGACCCAACAGAGAGTGTCACTAAAGTGTGAGGGGACAAGGACATTTCTAGAGGAGTTCCCTCGCTTAACTCAGGCAGTGCTTAGTCAAAAAGGACTGTTCTTAAGGGCCTCTCGTCCATGCTGGCAGTTGCACAGACTCGATCGGAACCTAGGCTGCGGTGACACATAAATGCTGTGCCAGTCAGGAGCAAACCTTATTTTATTCATGTTTTAAGAACATCTACTTATTTCAACTTACTCCTTTCAGGGGTCCTCAAATGGGCCTGCTGGATTTCTGTTCTACCTCAACATTAATTAATTGTACCCACCTGGTATCTCAGATCTAAATAAGAATCAAGCGTTGCAATGAAAAGTCCAGAGCTGAGTTTCAGGGACCTAGATGATCTACAGTACCCATTTGGAGTGGACCTCGCTACAGCTAAATCCAACTGCCAACTGAAAAACAACCTAACTAGCCCAAGACAAGTGTATTTAGATTACAATATCACATCAGGTGCATTTTCAATAGATATTATGCATGGGCTATGTAATGTCTCATTCAAAGAAAGAGCACCCCGTTAGCACATGTAATTGAAAAAAACTCTCATTGAAAAGATGTCTCTCAAGTTATTTTGAATAGTGGGTATTATTATCTCACAGATGCAAATCTGATATTGGTAGCTTGCATTTTTCACTGTTGCTTCAACACAACTCCCCACAGTGTCTAAGGTAGCTCCGTCTCACAAGTGATGAGAAGCAAATGAACAACTCATATGAAGCGTTCTTGAAAATACTGCTGGCTTTCAGAAGGCACCGATACAGTTAGATGTCCTGGATGGGTGGGAGAACTGTCCCAGTGACAGGTGGGCCGTTTGGTTCCCATACCAGGCAGTGATGCAGCCGGTCAGGATTCTGCTGATGGTGCACCCACTTTAGAGTGGTGGTTAAATTATTATTAGGGGTGCCCCGAAGGGGGAACTCTATTATAATCATCAGTGTTATTATTGTTATTCTCCCAATGCACGGAATATGTCATAAGTTAAAATTTGTATAAAAGTGGATTCACAAAGTACAGGCATTGTGAATGCATCTCAAAATTAATTACGATTAATCGACCATAGGTGGCGCTACAGTAAATTATTCAAAATAAAATGTTCAAAAGGCTGGCATTCGTACCCCATTTGACTGAGAAACCAGAGTTCGTTGACTGGATGTGGAATTTTTACTAATATTTTTACCAGATGACATTTTCGTACTTTTACCAGATTAAATCATTAATCCTAGTTTCATAATATTACCTTATACCCAAGCTGTTTGTTATGGCTTTAAAGCAGGTTAAGCAGTGATCTTTACACAACTCTCAATCTGTCACGGTCCCGGCCAGCTGGGGCCGTTCCGGTCCATGTTTTCTGTTTCTCGGTGATCTGTCTTGTCCTTGTTCCTGTTAATCAGTGTATTTAGTTCAGCTGTGTTTTGCCCCCACCTGTTTCTGTCCTGCTCGTTAGTCTGTGTATTTAGTTCAGTCAGTTTCTCCCTGTGTTTGTCGGATCATTGTATTGTATTGTCCTGCTCCTGCTCCTGCTCCTGCTCCTGCTCCTGCTCCTGCTCCTGCTCCTGCTCCTGCTCCTGCTCCTGCTCCTGCTCCTGCTCCTGCTCCTGCTCCTGCTCCTGCTCCTGCTCCTGCTCCTGCTCCTGCTCCTGCTCCTGCTCCTGCTCCTGCTTTTTGCCTGGCTAGTTGAGTTCATTGTTTTTTTGGGTGTAGTGCACGGCACTCGGTTTTGTTTTCATTTTAGTTAATATTAAAGTCTTTCCCTTGAACCCCTGCATCTGCCTCCATCTCCCTTTTTGGATTTCCTTTGGACTCCCCCACATTTCGTGGCACAATCAGTAAGACATTGCTCTTGTCATGACTGGAAGAGGAACAGAGCAATAGTATATGAACATTCCTTTTATTGATTTCTGAAGAATAGGAAGAAGGAGGCAGAGTGAGAGAAAAGCAGAAGAAAAAACACAAACTGAAGGCACTGAAGGCTCAATGTGATTGGATTGGTTTGGAAAAAAGAGTGTAGAGTGTACTGATGGACTGGGTTGCCCGAATTACTTTTTTTGTGTGCGTAATAGCTGGTCATAGTATCACACACACACACACACACACACACACACACACACACACACACACACACGAATGACTGGTCAATCAGGTAACTAATTACCAAAATAAGTGACTTGCACACTTCTGTTAAGACAACGGAAACATAACAATAGCTCGGCCTAAACACCCCTCCTCTGAAACACACCTAGCTCTCAGCATTAATGGTTCAGCTAGAAAGCCAACATATAAGAAATGTTGCAGTATTATTTACTAAAGTATAGCTAATCATCAGGAAAAGCTAGCTACCCAACAAACAAGCTAGACACCAGGAAATAGTAGCTTGTTTGTAAGTTAATGTTGTTACCTAGCAAGCTAATGTTAACACTAACATCAGTAGCTATAGCTACATATCTAGCAATTCAAATTACTTTGACAACTTTCTGAAAAGGTACTCTGTAGCTAGTTCATAAAGTTCCATGTTTGAAATTCCCAGGATCGCAATGCTACTAACCAAGTAGTCGTGTTATAAGCTGGTGACTTGATAGACCAATCAGAATTCAGCATGTCCAGACCCTTCATTATCTCAGCTAATAAAGGAAAATATTGGGTATTTTCCGCTGGTTAAACAAGGATTTGAGTTTTACATTGTATTCATATTTACGCTTTGCATACTAGTTAGTTAAGTCACATTCAGGTTTACAATTTCAAGAACGCATTGCAGCAAAAAGTACACAATGTCCCAGAACACATGTTTTGTCTTACAAACGGATCTCCAGAAAACTAGTGACATGCGACTTAGGCCCAGTTTCCTGAATTCTCTCACTTATTAGAAATCCACAAAAAATATTATGGCTTTCTAATTTCTAGATTAGGCAATCATTTTAGTGTGGCTTCCTAATTTCAAGATTGCGAATTGCTCCGTCAAAAATATAGGAACCAAAAAGGCAGTGGGGTCGTGTGGTCTTGTAGCAGTCCAGAAATCACTATATTTTCACTGGCTGTACATGCATTTCTGGTGCAACCAAACCAACTGTGTCCAGTGGTCTAATTAGTTGTCTTTGCAGCCCAGGGTTTTTTATGGAAATTGATAGTACCAAGGATGCTAGTCAGGTTTAGTTCATGATAAAGCTCGCTGGCCCCCTGCCAGATGCCCTTGGGTGCAATCAGAGAATTCCACAAACACTTGTAGATGGGATGATGTAATGTCATAGTAAGTATCAAAAGGTTACCAATAATGTACCAAAACTTGCTGAAACTATTGAAAAAGCAACTGATTGCTACAAAGAATTTTGATTGGAATGTTGGGTAACACTGTGCCCATGATGTCACAGACGGCATTCCACATTTAGATTCCATTTTATTGTCATTGAAAGGTACAACAAAATGTAGTAAGCATCTAACCAGAAGTAGAAAGACAGCAGAATATCCATAAGGGTGATTGGTAGATGATCTCTAGGGTATTCCAAAGGAGGAATCCTGTTATAATTGTTGATTTTATTATTAGGAGTACTCCCTAATAATCTCGTTGCTATGCAAATACATTTTTATAGTTAAAGATTTTTCTGATCCCAGATGTTGTGTTGTTTTAGAACGGTCTCAGTCTGCCATGTTTCGATTTTGTGCAAGCCTTGTATCCCAAATGCATGCATGGTTGTCACTTTTCAAATATATGTAGATAACAAGCAAGCAAGTTAATTAATTTAGCACAATTCATACATAGAAGCAATTCAATGTGCTTTATGCAAAGATTTATAAATAAATAGAAATACAATAGAATAAAAACAGTCAGATTGTAACAATTCTCTAACCACCCTCCAGGGAGACTCCGCCCCGCTACCTCAATACTCGCACTCCAGCACAGGATGAATCCGTCAGACCCTTCGTAATCTCTGCATCTTCATCCTCGATAAATAACAGTTCCCAAAACTGTAATTTTACTGCACCAACCTGGTATCTCAATCCCTGTTTTAGTACTGGCACATCAGCATGTCATTGCATGCTCACACTTAATTTGACACCATATTACCTCTGACTTTGAATCTAGAATTAACAGAGGTAGAACCGAGGTAAAATATTTAGTTTTCCCCCAAATCTGAGTGCAAAAAAGAAATACTAATAATTGAGTTGTCTCAAAATATAGATTTTTCTATTGTGAATCACATCGTTTAGTTTCATACTATCTCAGCCTACAAAAGCATTAAAATAAATTAGCTTCTAATGTTTGGGAATGTTGGTGAAGTTTTATCCTGAAAAGGTACAAAAACAAATACACACACTGCGTAGCATCAAATTCTTACTACATGAATGTAATGTACTGTAGTTAAAAGACGAACAACGTATTGTGGTTTTGCACAATTTATCTTTGTTACTTCTGAGGAGATCCCATTTTAAATCTCTTTGAATCTCCCTGATATCTGAGTGGTGACATTTCCATCTGCTGTAGGTGCTCTTTATGTGACTCTCATAAACACAGAGAAGACATGACAGAACTGTCAAAATAACTGGGATGAGTTGATGCTTTGTTTTGGTGATTAAGATAAGATCCTGAGGAAAGTAATTTCTTTGTCTACCCACACACCCACAGGTTATATTACTGATTATGATGCTTTTGATGCTTTGCCAATTTTTTTTGTCAGGCTGTCTTTATGAAAGAACATCTGTTCCTACTCCCTCTGCAATGGGGTAAGATACAGTTGGTAAAATAGCACCAAATCTCCTAGAAAGCTATGTTTTTGTTTTAGCCAGATCACAGAAATAGAATTCCTCCATGTCTTGCTGTAGAAACTTCAGTAAACAAATTGTAGCTGGGTTTTCTTGTATGCACAATTTAGTCCTGGCAAAATAGCCCATATATTTTTTATAACTCAATATATCTCTACACCCTGTAATTATTCCAAAAGTGTAAAAAGCTCCACAACTCCATATGGTTGTGTAAACTTGTCAATTACTGGCCACTTTGATATGTAAGTCCTCAAATGTTTATGTCAGTATAACCAATCAACCATAGGCTTCAGGAACACCCCGACCAAAAATGTATATGAAATCAACACTGGAACATTAACATGATGGCAGCTTTGGACTGCATATACAACAATTAGACCCTATAAAGGGTAAAAAAGGGACACTTATTCAATTTAGAACGTTCAGACTTTGCATATATATTGCATTTTAACACTATAGAATTGCTTATTTATGCTTTGCATTTTGTTTTCGTCAACTGGGGGTGTCAATTAATACGCAAAATGGGATTGGATGCACAAAATGTTCATATATTTATTCCAAATAAATAAGAGGTTTGACAGGCTAGACTGCATTCACACAGCCACTGAAAAGAACATTTAAAAGGAACATTCCAAAGGTGGAGTTCAAAGGCAGTTTGTGACTCAAAATGTAATGACAGCACAAAGACTGCTTGTTGAGTGACAGGAGCAATTTCTCTAGCACTCTTTACAGCCCCAAAGCACATTGGCAAATGTAACTGGTTGTCACTGACAGATCGATCCTTGTCCCCTGGCACAAACTATTCCAATGTAAAAGCTAGGGACTGGAAGCACTGTGTCCCTGTCCAAAGATAACCCCAGAAAGGGCCAACCAGCCAAGAGATATCCTCACTCACTTTACCAAGAACCAGACCACCAACGAGATGCCAAAAAACTGCAAACAACCCAGGACAGTGCCAAATATAGCTCACAGAGTTCACTCCTGTCGCATGATTGTTAGGGATGGGGGAACACAAGTAAGCCAGTGACTCAGACCCTGTACAGGCACTAGAGAGTGGAAATCCCTGTGGAAAGAGTGGAACCTGCCAGGCATGGACAGCAAGAAGGGTTTGTCAATCTAGTTTTTCAGAAAAAGACTGCGTTTGTTTCTTTCAGAAGAATCGCTATACTCCTTGGTCCCCCCAATCAGTCCTACATCCCCCGGCTAGAATGAACTAGCTTTAAAAACAAAACAAAAATGTACACATGTATCCAGTCCTTTCCAATTGAACTACTATACAGGACTATTGTTACAAAAGGAATGCTCCCCATTTGGGCATGGTGCCGCCTGCCACAAGTAAAAATAATCAACTACCAACAACCAAGCCCATGACCAGAATGTTTACAGGTACGTTGTACCATGATATCGTAGCAGCAACAACACCGGTCCCCTGGATGTAATGGCACTTTTGTAAAGTAGTGGGTCACTGGGTTGGGATGTGTCCGCAATTACCTTGCCTGTACGCTTTCAAACATCCAGCATCAGCCTTAATGGAGGGACGATGGCTGCTGACTGCCCTTTCTGCAACCCACCTAACGCATGGCATCTTCCGCCTGCAGTGGGGAGACCGAAAGAAGATGGCGACAGAAGAGTTGAGGATGGACTACCACGTGTATAGAGCCAGGTCAAAATATATGGCTAGATGGGTCTTTTTTTTCAGTTGCCGTGAGTTGTACATCCAACTATGACTATAGGATTTCTTATTATTTCACTGTAAGCCCTGTTTCTGCTTGGTTATAATATGTAGAGGGATTAGGAAAACACTATTTAATACATTTTAGAAAAAGTCTGTAACACCAAAATGTGGAAAGATTTAAGAGGTCTGTATATTTTCTGAATGCATGTATTGTTTTCCATTCTTTGTTTCCATGCATTCTCAAAGCTTTCCCTGATTATGAAGTGTTATCTTGTGTTATTTGCAGTATACTGCTTTTTTTAGTCCTTTCACTGTCCCAGGTGTTCCTGGGCCATTAATATTACCACCACTTCTTGAACCATAGGACCTAATTTCCCTACTTTGTTGGCACATTACTATTGTCTTGTTCAGGTCCTAAACATTTGAATGTTTGAAGAATAGAATTTCTTTACTCAATACACTGTGTTGAAATGAGTGTGTGCATGTGTGTGTTTGCGTGCAAAGACATATGCACAGGTGTGCAAGTGTTAATAGGTTTTATTTAAGGAATGCCGTTCTGCAAGATTTAAGTGAGGAACAACTTACTTTTTTGACTGATGACTGATTGCATTAGTTGTGTTATGCTTTGTCAAGCATACACAGGGCTTGAGGGACTGAACACGCGTTGTGTTACATACAAATATTTTAAATTACAACCTCAATCCAAAATTACATAAATGTGTGCTGCAGTTTCCATTGGGTGCAGAGAGACAGACTGAGAGACCGAGACAGCAATCACATTTTGAGTACTTGGGATTTAAATAGTAATTGGCTTTATAAAGGTACGTATCGTGTTAACTTGAAGTGGTAATGAAGTATTTAAAAAAAAATCAGAAATTGAATAAATAAAACTGTTTTTGCTTTGCTTTCTATATGATAACAAGTTAGGAACAGACTAGAGTACTGAACAAAAGCATTAGGCACCTGATAGTCAAACTAAAACTTATTTCAGTGAAACTAAAACTCTTGAGAAGAATTAAACGTGAAGCTACCAGGAGCCTATTATCCACCAGTGTATATATATATATATAGGTACAACTTTTTTATTAGGTATATAAAAATGATAACGGTTATTTTTTGGTTTGGGCATTATGGGTTAGGTTTAACATAATGTTTAGGATTTGGGTTTGAGAAAAATAAACTATTAGTAGATATTCAATTTGATGATGGATAATACAATTCTGTTATTTATCTTTTTCTTAATCCTTGTGTATGAAGATGAAATTGGTGGTAGCTGTGCTGCTGTTGCTGTCTTGCAGAGTGTGTGGGGTGAAGGCTCAGAATGCCACCCAGAACTGGAAGCCAAGAACGGGTGAGAGAAATATGCACTAACAACACTCTTGATGAATAAAAGGAGTGTTCTTAATAAAGCAGGCTCTTCAACTCAGCAAAATATGTTGCATCTTAACCTATTTATCTCCAGGTAGGGTTAGGGTTAGTCATATGAAGCAATTACAAGGTTTTCCCTTTACATTTTGTAGGAACTAATGTCAAGGTTTGTTTATGTTAATACAGTGTGTGAGAACGACACACATCTTCCCAGTGATTACATATTTTATACATTTTCATAATTTGAAGCGGAGGACATGAAGTACAGAGACCAACACAGAGTGGTGTCATGACAGGTGTTCTGATTTTTATATTGCAGAGGTTCAATCTTATGTTCTTTCCTAGCTGTACAGGTGACGACATCAGCACTTGCAAAAATGTACATACAAATATTTTTTGTTGCCATGATGTAGCCTAGAGAATGCAAGGTTATATACTGACAGATCCAGGAGTCACAGGTAATCATAGAATGTCAGTTGCATAGACAACTTGGTGTAAGCACACACACGACAGCAGGGGCGTGTTTCTATTGGTGGTTTTGCTAACTCAGCTCTCCCCATAAGGCCTTCTAACAGAAATTTGAAAAAGGATATAATAATAAATTCATTTTCTACAACATTGATAAGCCTGTTGCACACTTTGTCATGGAACTGCTTGGCATTCACAATGTCATGTCCTCTTAAAACGAGTCAGCTGCCCTCTTCACTGCCCCTCCAATTCCACCTGAAGCGCCCATTCCATGTGAAGTTGGAAACATTTTCCCACGTCAGAGGAAAGGCACTGAGGAGGAAGCCGTTTTTCTTATTCTTGTATCGTTTGCTTGGACCATCTGACCCGAAATGTACTGTATCAACTGATGGATGTGCCATTTGTATCTCTCTCAGTACTGGATCCATGTTCAGTGGGCCCAAATGGATGCAGCATCTTGGCGATTAGATGCAGAGACTGTGCAGAATCCTGACTTAGCATTCTTTGTGTAATACATACCAGCTTGTAAATTTAACAGCGATAAGTTCTGTCTGAATTGGCATGCCTGGACTTCAGCATGGTACTCACATTTCCATGTCAATGGAAAATCTCTGTACAACGACCTCATTCTCTTTGCATGTTTGATGCAGGTTGCGGAATTCTTGTGACTGGTTCTGGGCAAGACACTCATGTATTGTGGTGTCTCTTTAAAATGTTTCCTCATATAAGAGATATCATGAGATATATGAGATATTCATGAGATATACTTATTTTTGAGGTGCATGGTACATCTGCTGTTGATCCTTTCCATCGCCTCCAGTGGACATTAGTTGCCTCATGTTCTGGGAACAGCAATGTCTGCTTGTTTACACAGCGTGTTCATTTTCAAAGGAGGCAGGACTTAGTTGTTGGTGTGCAACTAACCAATTTAAATCAGATAATCAGATACTTAAAAAAATAAAACACAAATACAATAATGGAATTAGTGTGTTAATAAGTCGTTTTTTTGTTCGGTCCCAATTTCTAAGAATTTTTGACCAATATTTTATATTTTCAGGGATCCCATTGCAAACTCTAACTCCGTGTCAGCAGGCTAGAGCGAATACCCCTAATATCGCTGGAGCCTACAGACCTCAGTGTGACACTCAGGGCCAGTACACCCCACAGCAGTGTTGGGCCTCCACTGGATACACCTGGTGTGTCAACACCAACGGACAGCAGTTGCCAGGAACCTTAACTCCTAATGGCGCTTTGAACCATCCAATGTGTACTGTTAAAAGTAAGACAAATATGTGTGGTTGAAATATTTGAACCATAATATTGACTGTTACTGTGCTTTCTGAAAGTGAATGCGTATTCAACCTTTATTTCAGACGTGGCCCCATGTCAGCAGGCAAATGCCAACTGTCCTCATCTGCTTGGAAGCTGTTGTCCTACCTGTGACAATCAGGGTCAGTACACCCCTCTACAGTGCTGTGGCTCTACTGGATACTGTAGATGTGTGACCACCTCAGGAAAGGATATACCGGGTACATTAACTCCTCCAGGTCATCCCCTTCCCAAATGTACCAAGACAGGTAAGGTACAAATGTGTTTGTATTATTTGTGATCATAAAACCTTTACAAAAATTATCCATCAATATACTACCACATTTTTAGTTGGAATAATAAGTCTTATCACCATATGAATATCAGAGTCCTATAGCCAAATAAATCTTTTTTCTGTGCATTTCTGACTCAGTAAAGTACACAGGGCTGTGAAGATAGATAATATTCAAACTAAATGATGTATTTGAAACTGTATTTATTTGAAACTTTCTATCCAGACCTGACTCCATGTGAACAGGCTGGTGAAAACTGTACCGGTATTGGAGGTTGTAAGCCAACCTGTGACAATCAGGGTCAGTACACTCCTCTGCAGTGCTGTGCCTCCACTGGATACTGCTGGTGTGTCAACTCCTTGGGACACCAGACACAGAATTCCTTAACTCCTCCAGGTCGTCCCCATCCCAATTGTCACTGAGGACTGAGGTAGTACAAAAATGTGCATATTTTAAAATGTCATCATTGTTCATCAGAAGTATGAACAGGAAAAGTATGTGTGTCAGTGTGTAATGACATGAATGTGTTTGGTGTTTTTAGAACCAGTCGGGTGTCTAGTGATTCCTTAGATGGACAACATCTCTCCTCCGTCTGATCCCATTCATGCCCAGTGTGGTTGCGGATCCAACTTTTGTTCATCTTTTTTCTTGATCCGCCAGCCTTAATTGATTTTTCAAGCGGACTGTAAAATACACCTCATCTGCTGTAAAATGTGTTCTCTCTACAATACTCAAATGGATAAGATAGAAATGAATGTTTACCAGAACAACTTGAAGTATTGCAATTTATGGTACTTACAGTAACGGCTATACTCTGCAATGATTTTTGGTGTGATCATAATGTATTCTTTCATCACAGTGCAAATATCATAAGGTAGCAGATAGTGGGACAACCACACAAGTCACTTGTAGTAAGAACAACTTGATGTAGCTACACTGGCGGCCAAAAGTTGGGAATATTGTACAGATTTTGCTCATATGAGAAAAAATTGGTACTTATATTCACCAAAGTGGCATTGAACTGATCACAATGTAGTCAGAACATTGGGTTTTTTCTGATTGCTTAGGCACAATATTTTAAACTACTGGCTATTTTTGCAAAACTCAACACACCAACAACAAACCTTACACCAAACCAGCAAACTATTATACATCGCTATCCAAAGCAAAACACTCTTTCAGAACTCTTAAAACCCTTTTGAAAATGTTGTATTTGTGCTAATACAGTACACAAAAAACATAATTTGAATAAGCACACAAAGCACCAACTACGCACTGAGAGTATAAATGAGTAAACGCTTGTAGCTTTTGCTTTTTATGTGTGCAGGGCATAGCATATTGCTATACGGTTTTGTCACACATCCACACAAGTATCCAATTGTGTAAAGTATGGATGTGTATTCCAAACATAACACACTGTCAATGTAAATTATGGGGAAAATAAAAATATGAATACTAATATCAAAATATTTTAACACTTCTCAAACAAAAGAAAGTTGAAGCAAACAAAAATATTTGTGCTAGAAAAAATAGACTACATCTTTCCTTTGATGGTCTGGCCATATGATGTCATTCACATCACATGACAGCTCTGCAGATCCTTGGCATTATATCTGTCAGTTTGTCCAGAGCCTCAGGTGACATTTTACCCGACAATTCCTGTAACACTTGTCATAGATGTGGCTTTTCAGGCACTTCTCGCACACCTTAAAGTCTAGGTGATCTCACATCTCTTTCTGTCCATGTTAGAGTCATTTTTCCTTTGTCTTTGAAGACTGTAGTGTATACTTCTATATATAATAATTGTTTTGGCAATTTCAAGAATTGAATAGCCTTCCAACCTCTAAACATTTATTGACAGACATGTTTCTTGAGAAGGCTTTTTCTTTGTTGCCACTTTTGACCTAATATCGACCTTAAGACATGGCAGTCTTGCATGCTTTGGCAAATCAAAAACACAAAGACAATGTTAGACTTCATTTAACAAATAATAGCAATTTAGCATGATTACTCAACGATAATCTGTTGTAATGATGGCTGCTAGAAATGTGGCCTGTCTAGATTTGATCAAATTCACTTTTTTCATTGTGATGGTGCTTTTTTACATCAGTAATATCCTGACTATATTTTGTGATCAGTTGAATGCCACTTTGGTGAATAAAATATATCTATTTTTCAAAACAGCAAAATCTGTAAATTTTTCAAAACGTTTGGCCACCAGTGTATGTGAAAGTTCAGTGCTAGAATGAAGAGAATAAGAAATGTGATTGTTTACATAGGCAACAGTTGGGGTTTTAGAGGTTTTGGGAGAATGGGCTGAAACTTGTGTCCTAACTTTGGGGATATGCTTTTTCCACCAATGGCATGCAAGGAAAGAGATGAGCTTTTATTGAGATGGGTGGGGATGACCTCAACTAAGAAACAGAAACAAGAAGTAGCAGAACAAAGTTGGGGTAGGGACATAGGGTTTGAGCACATCCTGACGGTAAAGATGGGTGGCTTCCCTTGCCGCTCTGTAGGCAGACAAGCACCAGGGTGAAATTTGCATACATGGGTACCCTCATTTCTATATAAAAAAACGTGTTGCTGGGCGTTGGTCTGAGAAGGATTGGGATTGGCTGTCTTCTGGTGCTAACATCTTGAAATATTTGTAATTCTTTAAACCTTACTCAACTAGTTAATGCACTGACACCAGTTCTTTGGAAATCCACAACAGACACCACACTGCAACCGGTATTCTTCTAAAATAAAGATGTCAATCATTTTGGCTGGGTTGAGCAGTGCCAATATTCCAAAGATGAAGCCTTGCAATGTTAAATAATTCAATTCTTGGACATTGGATAAGCAGGGCTCAAAACATTTACAGCCTCCCATTTCAATATCTAGCACAGATTGGATTATTTTTTCCTTAAAATCTTTGGTAGTTAATTGCATGTGGCAGTACTGGGAAAAAAATTCCCCCACTTCAGTACGGGTCATAGGGACCGCGAACGAAATACAATATTGGGAGTGCAAGCGATATCTATCTTTGGTTTACTGGACATTGTAACAACTGGTAGCTGCCTAAGAATGGCCGTGTAAATAAAAATGTACCAATGGCTTAATCTGCATAGAGCTTGTGATGGTGCTGTGACACGTATAAAGGGTGTTGTGATGGGGAGAGATTTACAGTTTTTTACAAACCTCAGAGCCCCATGGCACTGTATACAGTGTCATGTATATGGATTTAAGACATAGAGACATGCATGTACATTACCACAATCAATAACAGACAGAAAGGTAACATACACAAGGTGTTTTCTTACCTCATAAGAAAAAACTAATTGAGCATGAGCTTTTTCACAAGAACCCCACAAGACACTCATCAATCCAAATCCATATCAACAAAGTATTTGTAAGTGGTCACCCTCTTTATTTTCTTGTTCTTTGTAGTAGCAATTTTCGTAGAAACAGCAATGCTGTTTTGGCCTTTGTAAAAAGCCTTAGCTTCTTAGCAGGTATGTCTCGTCAGCATAAAAATGAAAGCTAGCATTCTTACCAACATTATTGGTAGAGATAGGGAACAAGCAATGTCCTAGAACAGAGCTTTTTGGCACCCCCTTCTGGACAGGTAACATATCAAATGTCCTGCCATTAAACTGGACATATTGAACCAAGGAACTATAAGTAGAATCACTACCATACCTCAGTTAGCCATAGATTTCCAGTGATTTCCAAGAATGATAGTGAGTGTTTTGGCCTGACATGGGGCACATGAACACAATACAGACAAGACAGTACATTGCATTGTCGTCAGTAAAGAGAATGCATTGCTGCTGAGCTAACTGATTTTTTTCAGCCTACTTTTGTCATAGGCCTTTATCATGTCGTAGGTCACCTAATATGAAAATGGGGTTGGGGGAGAATGTTTAATAAATTACTCTCATAGACTCAAAGAAAAAAATAACGATAGTATAATATTTCTTCACGTGGTTGGGGTCACAAGAATTGTTAAATATCAAAAAGTTTGGGAACACCTGCAGTAGGATGTTATTCCAAGTGTGTAATTGCACATTCTTTTTTCAGTAACACATCATGTTACACATGGAAATAAAACTCTTTGTAATGATCCTTTTGCAGTTGGCTCTTTTGCACCATATTAATTACTAGACTAAAACTGTTGCCTCGTAAAATAAAAGTTCCAATGGTAATTATCCAATGCCCTAATATGCAGGGTGCCAATTATCAATAATTATAAAATGATACACAAAAACGATTTTTCTAAAGGCACTGTATTTCAACATCATACACATGCACATGTTTGTTTTACCATGTTGAGGATTAGGATTTTTACCTAACCACTTATCTAAACCCTAACCATAACCTAAAAAAAACATAACCTAATTTAAACCTTAACCCTAATTCAAAATCTTTGGCCCTAAGTCAGATAGGAACAGACAAAAGAATCAATAGAGCAGTCCAACATGTCTGGTTGATGAGTTTGTAATTGTAATTGGTAATGGCAAAACTGTTCTGAGGAAGATCATTTCGTTATTGAAGTAAAATGCATCAATTCTAAAACATTTTAAAATACAGCTCTGGAAAAATTTAAGAGACCACTGTAAAATTGTTTCTTTGGTTTCACTATTCATAGGTATGTGTTGGAGTAAAATTACCATTCTTGTTTTACTCTATAAACTGTTTACAACATTATTATTCCCAAATTCAAAATAAAAATATTGTAATTTAGAGTATTTATTTGTAGAAAATAACAACTGGTCAATATAAACACAAAAGATGCATGTTCTCAGACCTCAAATAATGCAAAGAAACAAATTCATATTCATTTTTCAACAACAAACTACTAATGATTTAACTTAGGAAGAGTTCAGAAATCTATATTTGGTCGAATAACCCAGATTTTTTATCACAGCTGTCAGGTGTCGTGGCATGCTCTCCACCAGTTTGTCACATTTCTGCTGGGTGATTTTATGCCACTCCTGGCACAAAGAAATCAAGAAGCTTGGCTTTGTTTAATGGCTTGTGACCATCAATCTTCCTCTTGATCAAATTCCAATGGGGTTCAGGTCTGGAGATTGGGCTGGTCACGACAGGGTCCTGATCTGGTGGTCCTCCATCCACACCTTGACAGACCTGGCTGTGTGGCATGGAGCATTGTCCTGCTGGAAAAAAACGATTCTCAGAGTTGGGGAACATTGTCGGAACAGAAGGAAGCAGGTGTTCTTCCAGGTTAACCATGTACTTGGCTTGATACATGTGTCCTTCACAAAGACAAATCTTTCCGATTCCAGCCTTGCTGAAGCATCCCCCAGATCTACACCGACCCTTCACAAAATGTAACAGTTGGTGCGAGACACTATGGCTTGTAGGCCTCTCCAGGTCTCCGTCTAACCATTAGACGACCAGGTGTTGAGCAAGGCTGAAAATGTGACTCTTCAGAGAAGATGACCTTACTTTTTCCTCTACGGGCCAATCCTTATGCTATTTTGCAAACTGCAGCCTGATTTTTTGTACTTTTCTTTTCAACAACTTTTTTATTCAAATTACCTTTGAGGTACTACTTGTACTGTTTTTGCCATCTTGCTGGTCCTATTGCAAGAGGATAGTGATGACCACAGCAGTGTTTTTTATACTTTTCCTTATTAAATTTGATTTGGTTCAGGTAATCACCAAATCAGTAACTCATTAAATAACATTTGTTGTGCCTGTGTTGGAATTTAACAGACATTGGAATGGAATGGCTGCCATACATGTAGAGATGATGATTTTAGACAAATTAGGAGTGGTCTCTTCATTCTTTTCAGAACTGTATACATGCACATACCACACACCCCTTCCCCTAATCAGTGCTGCCATTTCCTTGCTTTCTGTGCCTCATATCTGCACAAACACACACACACACACACACACACACAGAAAACCAAGCCTATTTTCCCTCATGTTTTACCCAATTTTTATCCTAACAATCTAACTGCCTATAACAATCATGTACAGTGGGGAGAACAAGTATTTGATACACTGTTGATTTTGTAGGTTTTGCTATTGACAAAGCTCTATAATTAATTTGTAAAAATACACCAAAATAATTTGTTTGATGTATTTTTATTCTTATATTTTGTAAATGTTCTTATATTTTGTCCACTACCAGAATCTTTTCAAGAGTTTTCATAAAAAGCACTTTATGAAGAATAAAACACTATTCCAGTACTGGATATACAGTGGACCTACTATACCACTGAAATTGTATCATACTGTAGTCAAAATTGGTCATAGTCTTGACAAAAATCACTAGCATGGCAATAAAAGTTCTCCATTAAAAATAAAACATTATTATTATTCATGAATATGTGTGTTGGCCTGTTAGATGACTAAATATTGCTACATCTCGTATGGTTGTGTTCTAATAGTGCTTATCTAACATGCTTCCGATATGGCTTTTTATGGCAGTGATATATTGAATTACTCAGGTGAAACCCCAAAGCATTATGTTTTTTTTAGCTCAAGCCAAAGCATGTTGGCTTACATTGTACATGTTTGGGCTGAGTAACTGTGTGGAAGGACTTTGTGGAAAAAATGATGGAATAGATTCTCATTACTGGATGAGTTCCTCGATAATTCGCTTTCACCGGATGAGATCCACTTAACTTCGTAGGTTGCAGGTTTGGTTCAGGATTATTTGCAATGGTTTTTGATCAGGTAACACTTTCTGTGTTCTTGCCAGAGATGAAAACACAGAATGTGCTTCTGATTTGACAAAACGTGCTAAACAAAATTATTTTGGGAATACCCCTCTGGTGGTAGGAGATTTTTTTTAATCCATTGTCCTTATACTTTCACCCTAACCTAACCAACCTTAATCTTGTTAACTTAACCTTTATTTCAAAGATTAAGCTAGCCTTGACATGTGCCTAAACCTAAATGTATTTTCACTTAGCATACAGTGCCCACGTGTAAAATGTACCATAAACCTAATTACTAATAGTGACCAGCTAAAAAGCCACCAATTTGTCAGGTTTGACTATTTATGTCGATTTTTGTGGATTGTGAGTTTTCTCTGCAATAGCCTACTAGCTATTCAAGAGATCCGTGACAGCCCCAAAGTTAACTACATCTATTGTAGCAGATAGCTAGTACCTTATTTTGGTTGATAGCAACATCTATCACTACTAAATTCATACTACTTATTAACTGCCCGAGGGTAACTATAGGTATGAGACTGAGTGGTCTTTGACTACACTTATTTGTGAATGAGGGGTCATTTTAGTTTTTTTCCTCAACCTCACCCCTAAGGTGGAAATCACATTTACCCTAATGGGCCCCTGCTACAAATCCATGTGGAAACCTAGTCATGTGTTCGGGATAAAACACATTTCACAACAACAGAGAAGGGGAAATGAGGAAAGTGCGTGTAGATTTTACTGTCAAGGTGAGGATAAGAAATTTAGTACCACTTAACAGAACTATTTTACCTAGCCCTGTCCTTAATCCTATCCTCAAGTACCTCATGTTATTCCTGAAATTAATCTTATGTCCAAAACCTAATACTCAATGCCCAATATAACCTTTACTCTAAAGTAAACCTCAGGTCATATAAAGCTTCTTGTTGAAGTGAGTATTGACCAAGCGTCCTCACTTCAGGTGATTAGAACAGGAACGCGCACACATTCACATCCTTCAAGTGAATCTCCTGTTTTGATGACTTGTTAGCGTACCCCTCTAATTCTCTACTCACTCGGCCCTTTTTAGAGTGCCGCCATTCCCGTCTGCTGTAGGTGCTGTCTATGTCATGCTCATACATGCAGTCAAGACACGATAGAACTGTCAAAATGTCTGCTTGATGAATTGTCGATTGTCTTTGCTGATTGAATTAAAAAAGGAATGTGGAAGGCTGTGAAAAAAATTTCCTTGTTGAAGTATAGTACATTGCTTTGTATTTCACTAAAACATCCATACCCATAACAAATACACGTAGGATGCTATCCGCGGGCCAAAACACACACGTCTTTGTGATGAGGATTTCTTTGGTGATCTAAAAATATCATTTTTAATAATGCATCCATTCTACTCGGTTATAATGCACACACACACACACACACACACACACACACACACACACACACACACAATATTATTATTGTTATTGTAGTTATTATTATTGATGCGTGTTTTGTATCGTTTTATTATTGATTGTTTGTGTTATCTTATTTTTTTATTAGAATTACTGTAAATGTATTAACTTTTAACTGCACTGTCGGAAATAGGAAAACCAAGCATTTCATTGCCATAACTTGTAATTTTAAATGACAAATAAATCTTTTCAGCTTTTTAACTTGAACACACACACCAACAAACGTTATTTAAATGAGAGCTATATTTTTTGGGACCCAAACGTAAAACTCTCATATCAGACCCTAACCCAAAACCTATCCTTAATCATAAAACTAGCCTTAACTCTAACCTTACTGTAAATCTAACCCCAAAAGTAAATGGAACCCTAATCATAACCACTAAAATAAAACAAATATTGATGAAGACCAGCAATATTTACTTATTCTGTTAATATTTGTTTTTGGCAACCACCATGATAATAAAACATGTGTACAAACCCACACACAAATCTTTTTCTTTCCTTATCAGGACTGAAAAACACCAACATGTTCCCTATCCCCTAACCTTAACCTAATCCTAACCTTGACCTGAGTGATCTCACATTTTTGCTCTACTGATTAACCCTAAACCGCAATGTCTAAACCTAAAAGTGACTATAATTCTAACACTACAGCCAGTTGCAAGTTTTTTCTCTAAGCCAGAACTTTGGAGGGATTATTAGACGGACACCAACAGCATACTACAGCGTAGCATTAAATGGCTAGTATACATATTGAAAAAAGCCCCATCCCTCTAAAGGGAAACTGTAAAAGCTCTATTCTCCTCTTATCAGCATGTTTACATCTCATTTACTGCTATAGATGCTATATGTCATTGTGACATACCGAAGACACAGTAGATGTCTAAATGTCATGTTCCTGACATGTGGATTGTCTTTCAAAACTGAGAAAATTTTCTGAGGATAATTGTTTCCTTGTCAAAGTACAATACATCTATTATAATTCGTTTTAAA
The DNA here is from genome assembly GCA_016801105.1 of Esox niger. Classification (NCBI taxonomy): domain Eukaryota; kingdom Metazoa; phylum Chordata; class Actinopteri; order Esociformes; family Esocidae; genus Esox; species Esox niger. Next base: position 2,638 of record JACXGJ010007182.1, on the reverse strand, counting down.
ACATATATACACACACATACCGCAGATCACATCACAGTGCTGCCATCTCCCTAGCTGCTGCCAAGGCTACAAAAATACTGAGCTGTCTAACATGCCCACACAAAGAAAGTGATGTACGCCTCACCTATGGACAGAGTGCAGTGTGGAGTGCCATCAAGATAGCATTGTTTGTGGATCAGCAGGTTTCTTTCGCCCAGAATGCCCTACTTAATATGAGAGTCACATTCTATTAACAACCAAAATGGCATCAGGTATCATGCAACAATTTTTTGTTTAAATCTGTACCTGCAGTTTGTGATTGGAAAAGAGGCAGGGGGGACAAGGCCTGGCTCTGGTTCGCTTTAAAATGCAAGATCTTCATTCAGCTCACTAGGGAATTTTCCTTTCAAATGTTTGCAGCTACTGATGAATACAAAAATGACTTCACTCTCATTTCTGCTTCCTACAACAAATCCTGCCAAAATTAATCCAAATGTAATAGGGCTTTCTAGTCCAAGAGACTACAGTGAAACTGTATCATGGCATAATGTTTTTATGCCAATTATGTTTGGGACAAGGATGTATTTATACTGCCTGAATATTGTTCTCCTGACCTGGTGTCCACAGCATTTGAATGAATATACCTCCACTACAAAACTTACTATTCCCACTTTTGTTCAACCACAGGGATCAATCAGGAACTAATCAAGAGCAAAAACCTGCAGGCACTAGGCCCTTTGTGGGACTGGTTTGACACGTGTGCTCGATTGGGAGTACAAAAAAAGCTAAATACAGGAACGTTATTTATATTATTGTTTTATTGAAGCTTTATTCAACCAAGAGAAAACCCCTGAGGTTAAATGGTTGGACTTCTATCTTAAATATAGGAAACATAAAAGACATGACTGAAGACTGTACATTTGTGACTAAGTTATTAGTGAGGAGAACCAATTAGTAGGCAAAAGACGTATCCCTGCGTTGAACACATACAGCAGTACCGGTGTTTCAGCCATATTGTTGGAAAGGAGGTCACACACCACCATGTAATAAAGATCATTGTGATTGGTGAGCTTTCTTGCATTCATTAATCTTATTACCCAGTGTCCAGTTTCTTTAGGGGTGCTTATAGAGGATTAGGCGAACCACAATCAAGCACAGACAATGTCCTTTGAACAAGGTTTTTCTTGGCTGACATAGAAAACAAGGTTTATTCCTGAAATAACAACCTAACTTCAATTTCAGTTTTTTGAATAAAAGGTCAACGTGCTGTGCCAGCCAAACAATAGGTTGGAGCCAGGCTGGAAAAGCAAAATCAGCAATGCACACTCTATCAATATTTCACCTGTAATGCTTTTTTGGTTTGGGGTCACTGATTACAGTATTGCTCATGTGGCATTCACTGTATTATGGGCCATTGACTGTATTATATGGCATTTACTGTATTATGTAGCATTGACTGTATTATGGGGCATTGACTGTATTATGGGGCATTGACTGTATTATATGACATTGACTGTATTATGTGGCATTGACTGTATTATGTGGCATTGAATGTATTATCTAGTATTGACTGTATTATCTGGCATTGACTGTATTTTCTGGCATTGACTGTATTATGTGGCATTGAATGTATTTTCTGGCATTGACTATATTATCTGGCATTGACTGTATTTTCTGGCATTGACTGTATTATGGGGCATTGAATGTATTTTCTGGCATTGACTATATTATCGGGAATTGACTGTATTATGGGGCATTGACTGTATTATGTGACATTGACTGTATTATGGGCCATTGACTGTATTATGGGGCATTGGCTGTATTATGGGGCATTGACTGTATTATGTGACATTGACTGTATTATGGGCCATTGACTGTATTATGGGGCATTAACTGTATTATGGGGCATTGACTGTATTATGGGGCATTGAATGTATTTTGGTGCTTTGACTGTATTTTGGGGTATTGACTGCATTTTGGGGCATTGACTCTATCCATATACACCGACTGGGTATTGCTAATACTGAAACACTCATTTAAAGTTGAAAAATCAAAACTAGATTTGACATTGAAGGAGAGTGACTAGGATGAACTCCCATGAAAGGTAGATCTATAAAGGCTCGGGTGGGTTCACTTCTGGTCGTACCGGCTGGGCTAGGGCCCTTAAATATATCTCCTCCTCATCCCACAAGTCCCCTTCCCACTGCTTTATCTCCACTTCACTGCCACCTCAAATAGAGTTTCACATTTGAAGAATGGGATTTACTCACTCAATACACTGTGTCCCATGCAACGTCAATAGAATGAAGATTTGATTTTCTGTATGAGCTATTTGTGAAAGCACTTTGTGGCAACATGTGAGATAGGCTTAATAAAATATATCTTATTCATTGATAAATAATATCAAGAACATCTCAAATGGCTCTGATCAGAAGTTGTGCTCTGTATATGTAATGTATATGTCATGGTGCTGGAAGGACACGGGCGCAGAGACGGTGTGGATGTAGAAATCCATGTTTTAATACAGAAAGAAAACAAACATACAAACTTAAAGCAGACACGATGACTGGGTGAAATATAGCCTACGGCTAACAACCAAAATAAACCACACCCATGTGAACAAACAGTAAACTTAAATAGGTTCCCCAATTGGAGGCAA
>JACXGJ010007181.1:0-31415 GCA_016801105.1 Esox niger | reverse complement strand
GTAGCTGGCTCTATGGCTGGAGTCATTGCTCAGAGCACCATCTACCCCATGGAGGTGAGCAGACATCAGTCACCATCCTCTAGTATAGTTATGCAATTATTAAATCTTATTGTTATAAGGTTAAAAGTTTAGTGTGTGTGTGTGTGTGTGTGTGTGTGTGTGTGTGTGTGTGTGTGTGTGTGTGTGTGTGTGTGTGTGTAGGGGGAGGTGAACAGGTGCAGCCTGGCAGGGCAGATCCAGGTTATCAGTTAGTGAGTTGCTTTCCGGTCAGTGGTTCCTAGCGGAGGGCCCTGGGCTGCTTCTTAAACAGCACCATTACCCTGAACAACACTCAGCAGGAATTACAACAGTCAACATCGTGTTCAGTCAGTTAGCAAAATGTGCTGTGATCTAGGGTGCATTTGTTCAGCTGGCATAACATTATAATCTATGTTCTTTAGTTAGCATAACATACAATAATATATAGTATATTTAGTCAGCATAATATACTATGATTTACAGTGTATTCCCTCAGTCACCGTAACTTACAATATGGTTTATGATTAAACTATGATTTGAGAACTAATGTCAATCTTGGGTATGTTAAAAGGGAATTGCAAGTGGTAATAAAAAAAGGCATTATCAGATGCAGAACAGTTTGAACAATTCTTCATTTTGGTTTTCAGAGGAATCAGTCGAAGAAATCCTGATTATATTGATGTTTGTACTGCCTATTGCCCAACTTTGACTATCGACTAGAATTGACACTAAACTGACCCCAACTTCATTAAAGCACTGTGTTGACAAACAAAATATCGACCCAATACCAAGTCGTATATGTTCTTCTAAAGTTTGGACCGGGTCCTGAATGCTTCGAGACGAAAAGCTGGGCGTAACGAATGGACATTGTGTTTGGACACCAGTTCAAAAGCAGCAGTGTTCCTCAACCTTTTTCTTCGCCAATGATCTTCTCAAGAGAAACACCTATAGACCACATATGATGATATACGCAGCAGGAAAAAACAAACAAGTAGTTACCTGACGTGTCCCACAGACTGAGCTCCACGCGCTGCTCTTCCAGTTCCAGACACGCCGTGTAGTTCTCGAACACCGTGGGTACGTAGGTCTGAGGAGCCACGCAACAGTTTGTCAGTATTACTGCTACTTCTGATGCAATTCATTTTCGTAATAAAGACCTTCATAATTGAAGTTGTTAACATTTGAGTGTAATTCGACAAATAAGAAAGCTACCTCAATAAGGAATTTTGCAGTTAATTACTTGTCTGGCATAACGGAAATTATTCAACGAAATATGTCATGGTCCTGACTATTTCAGGCACTTTCAATAGGATGATCAGACACGTAGTGTAAAAAAATAAGCCATTATTTAAAATGAAACAGAATTACTGGAACTGCGCATCAGTTTAGTTGATGCGAATATGCTTCCTAAGAAAGGAATCCAACATCAGTCCTTTCCTAACTTTCAAAAGCTATAAATTAGGATCATCATAGAATCATCACAGATCATATCCATGTAGACACATCTACAGAAATTAAAAGCATTGCAAAGACATTATACATCGTTATTGTTTTGTTAAAATGTCCGTATCACAACATCCACAGAATAATATTCGCATAGCCTTACCTCGGGATAACAATCCTTTGCAAGGACTTGCAACATCGCCGTTTTTCCGCATTGAACATCCCCAACAAGCACCAGTTTACATCTCACGACCAACGGCTGCGTATTTCTCCTTTCCTTCATAATTTTAACGTTCAATAACACGATACTTCAAATAAAATGGTAAAATGTAACACACGAAATCCCAAAGAGGAACGTCCGTAAAGAAGGTAGAGCCTTGTAGTCTCCGCCTGGTATTGTAGTCTGTGCGTTGTGGGATGCCTGCAGTCTATGGTAAGAGTTAACACTGCGGCTTTATATACTGAGTTTCAACAACCAATGGCGCGCGCTGTTCTGACTTATCCGTGGTTCCTTTCTCTGCCCGGAGTTCCATTGTTTTCTCCCCAACAACTGAAGTAAAATTTGTTATTTTGACTTATTAGTCCTTTCAATGTTTTTTTTTTTTTGCGATAGGAAAACTATAGAAAATTATTTACATTTTACATTTAAGTTAGTTAAAGGACGCACTTATCCAGAGCGACTTACAATACGTGCGTTCATCTTACCATGTTTGAAACAACTTAATACATTACATTATTCACCAACAAAAGTATTTATCCGGAAAAAAAATTGGTTTCCAGTAGGTATGACTAATTGAATATGAGTAAAATATTATGTATTGGTTTGTGCATGCGCAAAGATTATTTCATTATATGTTTGTCTTTTTGTAGGGTGTATAGTCCCATGGAAAAATATATATTCAGTATCTAAACCGCCATTTCAAATATCAGTTACTTTTTGCCGGGAAGAATGGGAATAAATAAATAAAATACCCCACGTCATTACACTTAAATACTATTTGGTATACGTTTTTTGCTATACTTACTAAATCAAGATGGTCAATTACCCCTACTCTGTTCAATTGCTCTGCAATAGACAGCATCAAATTAAATAATTAGATTGACTTACCTCAGAAAGATCAATAGAGGACAGTCGGAGGATAGGAGAGTCAACAGATTCTTTCCAGTGTTAGGTAATTAGCACCAGAGGCTCAAACCGCTCAGATGTCTCTCAGCTCAATCTAATTTGTCTGCAGAAATGTGACAGTGATTCGATTTTTAAAGCAATATAATCACCAATTTTACTAATAAACAATCATAATCTTCTAAACTTTTTTGGTTAGTGTGTCACTGTGTCTGCCACTGCTTTTTCATCCATCATTTCTACATTAAAGGTAAAACGGACAAAGGAAATAGCTGACAAAAAAAACAATGCTAAGGTAGTGTTGATGATCTGTTAACTGTTGCAAATAGATGTAAATCACATTGCATTTTGCATTGAAGGCCTGAAATCTAGGGGTTGTGTATTATGGGGTGTTTTGATCTAGTATTGTTTGACTATCAGACTGCAAATCCTGTCAAAGGAATGTCACACCTTAGAGCTAACAGAGCTCAACAAATACAAAGCTCATAGCTTGGGCTCAGTTTGTCATGCCAATTGGAAATGTACGTTTGTCACCATTTAGTCTTTTGAGGAAAAAACATCAACATAACGAGAAAAACCTTATTTTTTTAATCTTCTCAATACAACATATTGGTGTCCAGTATTTTGGTTTGGTATTCAAAGATGTTCCATGCTGTTTGACTAGCTCAGCATATAGTTGAGATCATCAGATACTGTGAGGATCTGATGAGGAACCAGGTCAGTATCTGTTTTGTTGTTTGTTTGTAAGTACACAGAGCTGTATCATTTGCTGTGTGAGTTTATCAATAAATGAGATAGTGAGGTTAAGCACAGAAGTCTATTCTATGCAATTTGAGGTTGTTAAGCCGAGAGCATACTAGAGATAGCAAGAGTGAAAGAAGAGCAAATAATATTAACCAACTTGTGTTTCTCTTGAAATGTTGTGCGTTCAACGTTTACTGTAGGAGTCATGCCAAAGTGATATTTTTTGGCTATTTCAATGGACGATCACAGATAATTCTAGAACAATCTGATAGAGTCTGTAGCTCTCAGACACCTGCAAGGGGACCAGATGTTTCTCTGGTTCGAGTCAGAAACGTCACCTCTAACCACATAATCGTTCCAGAGACATGCGCTACATTTCACACCTCCAAGGTTGTTCATTGTGTGTAAAGAGGGCTTGACCCTACAAATGAGAGATTAGAGAACAATGCACATTTTTACTCAACCCTCTTCCTACAGGGATGAAATACGACCTGTGCTAAGTCTTGAGAAGCGCCTCATCGAGTTTGGCTAGCAGACACTTAAATGTTCTAGTGCTTGAGTTTGTCTCAAAGAACTTTAGCTGAGAGGTGGAAATTCCACACTGAGTATGAACACACAGGACAGGGTATGAACAGGGTATGTCCTGTATGTTCATACATTGAGTATGAACATACAGGACAGGGTATGAACAGGGTACGTCCTGTTTGTTCATACCCTGAGTACGAACATACAGGACAGGGTAAGAACAGGGTATGTCCTGTATGTTCATACATTGAGTACGAACATACAGGACAGGGTATGAACAGGGTATGTCCTGTTTGTTCATACATTGAGTATGAACATACAGGACAGGGGATGAAGAGGGTATCACACAGTCAATATGGTGGTCTACTGGTAATATTCCATCAGACATGATATCAGTTGTCCAATACTACCTGTGACAAAATACCAATTATTTTCCAAAGAAAGTCAAATTTCTGTGAAGTGAAAGACACAGATGTTTAGCTGTGCAGTGATAGCTGTCTGCAGTACTCTGAGAAGGAGATGGAGAAAAAACAGAGAGAGGCAGGCATGGTGAGAGAGAGGTGGAGATGGAGAGAGAGAGGCATGGAAGGAGGGACAGAGGGAGACAGAGGGAGGTAGAGAGACGAGGAGAGAGCAGTAGACAGGAGGAGAGAGCTAAAGAGAGACAGGGATGTGGCCAAGATGGCAGGCCAGCAGCTACTGAGGGGTTTGAACTGAATGTCAATAAAGATAAGCAAAAATTACACATTAATAATTCAAATACTGAACTATATTGTGTGCTTAAACATATTGGAAAATGTGTTATTCTATGCATACTACAAGTTCTCTGATAAAAATGTCTTGTTTAACAAGATGTTCTCTGTATTTGAACAGCCCATCTTGTAAAGATAAGTGAGCATTTTTTATAAGGGAATGGTCCACATTTACTCTGGCGTGGGGGGGGGTTGAAGGGGCGTCTTCTGGGTAAAGTAGAGGTTAGTGGGTTTTGGCATAGTTTACATTCATAATTTTGTACGTTTCACAATACAACCTCTTTCGTCCAAGCCAAATTATGCAACATCCATATCAAGTTGTTACAGTGCTTGCCCACTACATTTAATATAGCCCAGGTCAAACCAGTTAGTCTGATTGAATTAATGTGAGTACAGTTCTACTCTAGGCAGTTAGTGAAAATATTATATGAATAATGAAGCAGCAGTTGTTTGAATGTTTAATTCTGTGTGGATCAGTTGTCGCTGAACACAATAGATTAGCGTCTTTGGAATGGTAGGGTAGCTGGTTAGCTGTATTTTAACTTCTGATACCGATTTGCTTGTTTGTTATATAAATCATCTCTCAAGTCATTCTTGTTTGGGACAGTTCTGTGAAAAGCAGTGGTCCTTATCGTCATGGAATCATTTTGTCAATTTTAAGGAGTGTGGTTTGCAAAACAGTTCTTTATGACAAGAGGGAGCCATGTGAACATAGTTGGGCTGTAGTTTGTGAGTTTATTTGTACAATATGAGATACACTTAAGCCGAGGTATTAGACCATCCCCCATAGAGACTTGGCAGCCTTCCTCATCACAGTACAGTAGAGTGCTTGCTTCCACCAAAAGCACAGGTTTATAACGGTTTAGAAAAAAAAACCTGGAGGCTGAGATTGCCATTCCAAAATGGTGATTTTGTGGCCTATTTGGCTAACCATTTCTTTGCGGATTATGGTGTGCGCTTCAGGTAATTGTCTTGCACCAAGGCCAACCTGCGGCTGAGTTTCAACATCCTGCAGCGGCAGCCTGGTTTCTTGTTAAAATGTCCCGGAACTGGGTGGAGTTCCTGATGCCTCTGACCTTAACAATGGCCCCGGGGCCAGTGGGAGCAAAATAACCCTGTATCCTCAAAGAACCACCACCATTATTTTACAACAAGTACTGGATTTTTCTCTGCTCAAACCTTCTCCTTTTGCCACCAAACCCACCACTGGAGAGCAAAGAGCTGTACAGTCATTTAGAGGCAGAGAGAGAGAGCTGCATGGAGAGGCAGAGAGAGAGAACCATGGAGAGGCAGCGAGAGAACCATGGAGAGGCAGCGAGAGAACCATGGAGAGGCAGAGAAAAGCATGGAGAGGCAGAGAGAGAGAAGCATGGAGAGGCGGAGAGAGAGGAAGCATGGAGAGGCAGAGAGAGAGAAGCAAGGAGAGGCAGAGAGAGAGAACCATGGAGAGGCAGGGAGAGAGAAGCATGGAGAGGCAGGGAGAGACCTTATGACAATTACCAGGGCTGGTTTCCTCCCACAGCCATGTCTGGCCTCAGAGATATTGGTAGGGAGAGCAGAGAGAGTACTGCCATAATACACATGAACACACGCACATACACAGGCAGCCACATACCCACACGTTTCAAATTCCTCTAAAATATTGGAAAACCAAAAGACAGGATCCTCGGTGTTCCCCTGACATTGTAAGACCTGAGTGGCTCTGTCTCTCCCTGGCTACCATGTCATCTCCGTCCCGTCTGGCGACTGTCTGAAGAGCTGAGCGTCGCGGTATTATGTCACCGCGTTGACTGTAATGAAACCGCCTCGCTAATTGACACATTTTCTCTGAGACTCCGCGGCGGAGCCGATGTTTTGATCATTGAGGTGTTGCCACTCAAATCAGTCCTATTACAACAACACATTCTCCCCCCGCTGTGAAAGACATTATCTCTGACAGACACGGCAGCCTAATCAGTCTGCTTGTCAACCAATCGCCCGTTTACTCGTTGGAAGCTCGTTGACAACCTGGACTAAGTCTACACAAGGCCCATTCATTATGCCCTGAATAGCCTTCTGTAGCCGGCCAGCGTTGAACATACATCCAACACGCATTCAGAAAACAGCCGCCCACGACATCGCTCCACTCCGCGTAATAATTTACACATATTTATTTTTCTGGCTTTACTTCAATAATCGTCCCCAGAAAGCAGCGATGGATGATGACTGTGGCTGAAAGTGCCCGGGGAGGAGAGAGGAGGGGGGAGAAACGAGGAGGTACACAAATATAAATCCACACACAATTTTAATGTGAACCCCCCATGCAGCTTCATAGTCCTTGGTACAGTTGTTGCTCTTAAAAACTAAGAGTATGAAAAAGAGATATTCTGCATATATATTTAGTGTACTATATTCAGATTATGCTGTAATTCATTAGGTTTTAAGCCATTGGAAATAGATATTTTTGAAATAGAAAAAAGGATCTGCGAATGAAAACATGTCTGATTGGGTGGAATTATTATGGAAATGCATTTTAGTGAAGTATAATCTTCTTTGTTAAAATCTAGGTTGGCTGCCAGTATAATGAAGATTGGTTTCAGACGGCCATGCCATATCTACATTAGTTATATGGTTACTGTGAATGTAGGTCAAATATCATGTGGACTCTACAGTAAAATGCTCAAAACCGGTGGCATTATCCTTATTCATTCTGTCCATATTTCAGCCATTTATAGATTATGACGAGACAAAATAGGGGGTTTTGGAGATGATTGGAGGGGAGACAGGAAGGGTGACAGCTATGATAAAAGGAAGAGTGAGTGAACACAGACAGTGAGAGCCATTATGGTCAACATCCTGTGTGTCAACCTGTCCTGGTGCAGAGATTGGCTTCATCACTAGTGGTTTTCCAGAAAGATGATGGGGTGATGAAGACTGTTAAGCCGAAGGAGAAGATGACGGGCGATCAAGACTGTTAAGCAGAGGGAGAAGATGACGGAGGGACGAAGATCGTTTAGCAGAGGGAGAAAATGACGGGGTGGTGAAGACCGTTAATCTGAGGGAGAAGTTGACGGGGTGATGAAGACCGTTAAGCAGAGGGAGAAGATGACGGGGTGATGAAGATCGTTAAGCAGAGGGAGAAGATGACGGGGTGATGAAGATCGTTAATCAGAGGGAGATGACGGGGTGATGAAGACCATTAAGCAGAGGGATAGATTAAATGGGAAAGACAATCGGAAGGCAGGATGCAGGAGGAACCAAAACAGTGAATGAGTGATGGATTGAGAAAGAGAGTGAAGAACGGATTGGGTTGACCAGAACAGATGGGCAAGGCCCCCGCTCAGAGGGAACAGCAGATGCCACCCAAAATGCCCCCAGCACCTCGGTGCCAGCCAGGCCACTAACACTAAAGAGACAGGGACTCAGGCTCTACAACAATCCCCCATGCCCCCTCCCAATACAAGCACAAGCACACGCACAAACACACACACATACGCACACACAGGTCAGTAAGTCTTCCTTGTTGAGTTATGCAGTGGCTGTAGGGTCAATGGGCACAGTGACCAATCACAGATGAGCATATGGTGGCAGAGTTGCCAGCTGCCCTTCGGGTCATCGGCTGAGGTCCTAGACGGCTGTACCTCGTGCCTGCCAGGTCAAATGACAACATTTACATGTTTCATCCTTTATTTAACCAGAGAGGTCAGGTTCAGATTTGTATCTCGGTTTTAAGTGAGCGCTGGCTAATTAAAGGCACGCATAGCTGAATACAAGTCAAAATACACCAGAAAAATGTAAGAAGCTAAAATAGTGCAAAATCTTGGGACAGAACAGGCAGGTTTAAAAAATATATATTATTTGTGATTTTGAGTCATAAATTGTATGAAATAATCACATTGCAGGTCCTAGTAAAACCGTTTACAAGATGATGTGGCAGCAAAGTAAAAAGCCCTTTCCTTAATTCTGGTATCGGAGACACTGTATAAAATGTGAGATCTTTGAGAACTTAAACAGCAGTGACCATTTCCAAGGAATTTCCATGGACAGTGCCTTTGGAGATTATATTGACCCCTTCAACCTTTTGCATGTTTTGTTGTTAAAGATTGAATTGATAATTTATGAAATGATACATTTGCCATTATACACACAATACAGCATTTTGATGTGAAAATCTGTTTCTTGCATATATGTTTTCAGACCCTTTGTTGTTTCTCACTTGCTAGGAGCACCTTTGGCAGTGAGTAGAGCTACGTACGTGTCTTCTGGATTTGGTCAGCATCTCCCATTCTTCCTTGTAGATTCTCTCACTTTCAGTCAGATTGATTGGGGGCATCGGTGAACTGCGGTGAACAAGTTTACATTGTTTGGTATTCTTTTGCTATGTATTTCTTAATTCCTTACTGCATGGAATAGATGTTGTGTGCCATGTCACAAAAATGTCATTGTTCAGGATGATGCTGTGTTATTCTACGCCTTTGATAAATATAAATTAATTATAAATTATGTGTATAACAACAAATTGTGGCGTGAAGAGATCTAAAAGGCCCTGTATTTATAACGTTTATTACTTTATACGTGTGCAATTGAAAATTATTCAAAATGAGAATTGGTCCAATAAATGGTCAAATGCAAGGTACATATAACAGCATTATTGTAGTATTTAACATACTATTTTTAAAGACAAATCCATTTGGTCGCTTGTTGGATTAGCTGTCCGTTATGTTTCAACTGGCTTTGGTTGAACACTGTAATATTTTGATTACCATCATTTGCAACAGTCTCTCAGCAGTGAATTTTAAGCAATAATCGAGACATTAAATCAAAATAACTGCACAGCAATAAAAAAATCCCAGAGAAATATTAAATGAGAAAATCAAGGAATTTCATCAGCCACAGTAGCTATAAAACAATGAAAAGGGGTGTCCATAGGGATGCCTACATTAAATTAATGCAATATAAAATTATTATAGGGTTGGATTGTGAAATTACATTAACCTTTCCAAATGCCCGAGGTCTTCCAGAAATCATAACTGAATAATTCCTGGATTTCCTGCTTATTCCCCTCTTGTTTCCAGGAATCTTTCATGTTAACGGCACACATTCAAATACATGTACTGGAATTTTGTAATCCCTACTAGGGGTGAGTCTGTGTTACTCCGTTAATACAAATGTTGGTGCCGAAGATGTTCTCAGGCCCACAAAACAGAGACACTCGACTCATGTTGTGTGTCTCCATTGCAGTGTTCTTCTCTGTCGCTTTTGGCAATGGAAACTGGAAAGAGGAGAGGCGATGTTGTACAGATTCGTAATGGGTTTGGTACTGATTGCGCTGCATGGGGTACATGCTCCAGGTGACTTGGACAGGATCGCCATCTAGTGGACGAGAAGGACTCCAGCATTCAGGCAGGGATTCCCTCAAAACCAGTTAGGACATTCTGTAAACTGAAACAATAAATTCACTTTTTTAATGATTTGATTATCACATAATTAAGATGAATGAGAAAGTATCTACAGTCCCCTCAATGATTATTTAGATGATAAGCAAATACCTAGAAACAAAACCTAAATTAAAAAAAATCTAAATTCAACCACAGAGTAGTCCAAATGAAATAGTTTGATTTTGAAGCTGCTATCAATTGTTACCAAACACACTTCTTTGACAGACATTCAACTAGTTACATGCATTTGGAGTTGACCAAGGGTCTTGTTAAAAGGTTGTGCTCCGCAGATAATGAGTTCAGCAATTAACCTCAGTCATGATAAATGAAACCGAATTCCTCAGCATTTTCATCAAAGACCAGGTGGTGTCAGAGATAAGACCTAAACATGTCAAAGATCTCCACCCAAAGCCATGGACTGTTCTCTATATGACAACATGAAAGGCTATCTGCCTTTTCATTGCTATCTGCACCTTCCACAGTTTAGGCCCAGCCCATTAGACTGTTAAGCAAGGCTGGCAAATGTAGGATTATCAAGATTATTGAAGATTATCAATGGAGATTATTGAAGTTTATCAGTGGAGACTATTAAAGATCACAACATTTTTGTTAAAGGGCCATTATTTAAGCATTATAATAGTATTCATGCTGTTAACAAAACATGTGACGAATACAATTTTAATGCCTTTGACCCAGAGAGGGTGTGGTTCCAAACGGGTCAATCAACCATGGGGAATGGAAAAACCCTGGTGATTCAAAGTGAAACTGAAAACTGTTTTCATATTCTGTCTTAGGTTTAGTTAAGAAAATGGCCTCTGCTGCAACATACACAGAGGAGCTGATCTGTTCTGTGTGTCTTTCTATCTTTACTGAACCCGTTAGCCTTTCATGCGGTCACTCATTCTGCAGAGAATGTTTAACAAACTGTCTGAGGACAGAAAACCGGTGTCCTCATTGTCGGGCTCCAACAGCGGAGTCAAACTTCTCAACTAATTACATTCTGAAGAGCTTGGCCGACATAGCTAAAAAAGAACCAACCGGACAAAGCAGAATGCAGTCAGCGATTAGAAGAGAGGTGAGTTTTGTTTAAATTAAATGAATAGACAGACACTTATGAAAAGGTATAAGCCTATCTTTCAATTCAGTATGTTTGTGTTCATCATTTACTACTGGTATTTATTGTGATGTATTTGTTGTATTTTGTATAGCTCTGGGAGTGTAAAGGCTAGCATGTATAATATACTTTGACAATGGAGACCATAAAAATAAACAAAGGTTAAGAAAAATAGTTGAAAAAACTAAAATGAAGAATTGGTTGGAGGCACCAGCTCATCAAATCTTTTGCATTGCATTTCACATATATGGTACAATCAAATCTAATATATAATCACATCACAACACTACACTAATTAATAATTCCAGAAAGTGTTAAAATTGTTTTCACAGTTATTATTAAAAGATTCTTAGGAGCTATCACTGTTGTTACTTTTCTACTTATTTTGTCAAAGGGGACTGACTGGTTGTGTCCTGACCATGAAGAGAAACTGAAACTATTCTGTGAGACTGACCAACTGCTGGTGTGCGTCATATGCCGTGATGGGGAGAAGCATGACGGTCATAAGTTTAAACCTATCAAAGAGGCAGCTTCGGCCAGGAGGCGGGAACTAGATGAAGCCGTCCAGTTCCTCACTCATGACAACGACCACATAAACATCCAGACCAAACAACAGGAAGAAGAGATGATTAAAACCAAGACGAAGTGCCGTCAGCTCACAAATCAAATCAGCACACAGTTTGAAGAATTGCACCAGTTTCTAAGGAAGAGGGAAGATGAGATAAAGAAGGATCTGAAAGAGAAAGAAAGGTTGGCCTTGGAGAACATGAGAGAGAATTTAAAAAGTATGGAGGTCATGGAGTCAGAGAGGAAAGAGATGGAGGTAAGGCTGAGGTATGCTCTGGAGATCCCAGACAGTGAGAGGTTCCTAGACTGGTGGAACGACAGGGGCTTGTCCGAGCTGGAGGGGCTTAAGGAAAGTGATGTGACACCACCACCAAAAGCCTGTGGGGTGAACATGACTAAAACTGATTCTTATACTGATTCTGAAACCCCCACGAAGCACCCATACAGGTCCAGAGTGGTTGACCTGAAGGTGATACCTGACGACTTCTCCCTAGGCCCCTATGAGTCTCACCTGCAGTTCTTTGTGTGGAAGGAGATGCTGGAGGTCATCAAACCTCTTCCAGAGCGACTCACACTAAGCACACACTGTGAAAACCTGAACATCTTCAATGATGGGCGCAGTGTACTTTGCGCAGGTGAAAATAAAACTGCAGAGGCTTTTAGCAATAGTAGTTATAGAACTGGTCAGCACTGCTGGAAAAATGAAGTGGGAATCGGAGAATCCTGGGAAGTAGGAGTAAAAAAAAAAAAATCTGCTTTTTGGAGCAAATTTAGAGATGATCTGCATTAAAAAACCTATCTTAATTACTGTAATAACAAATATACTATTGTCAGCATGGCTGTAAAAACAGAAGTCACTATGAAATATAAACCGAGAAACATTTTGATATAGCTACATTTTCCAACCATGCAACTCTCTTTTTACAACGCAGATAGCATGGAGCTTATCTATACTGTAGCCCTCGATTCTAACGAAGTGTGGCCGTACTTACACATTGGTTCCTGTAATGGAATGAACCCACTGACAGTACGCTGGTATTGACCTGCATATCATAAGTTCAGGCACATTTTGGTTCCTGTAATGGAATGAACCCACTGACAGTACGCTGGTATTGACCTGCATATCATAAGTTCAGGCACATTCAAGTTCATTGGTTCCACCAGTGACTAAAATGTACTAATAAACTTTAAGTTACTGAAAGTTCACATCATTTTTGGGGGACAACCCGAGGCCTTAGATTAGGGGTATTCAACTCTTAGCCTACGAGGTCCACAACGTTGTAATATTCTGTTCTTTTTAATCCTTAGTTGCATTCACTAGGTGTACCAGGTCTTAATAATTCCCTGATTGGAGGGTTGCAAATGAAAACTGAGTGGAACTGGCCTCAAAGTCCAGAGGTATGGCTTAAGGTAGAGAAATTAACATTCAATTCACAGGCGACAGCTCTGGTGGACATTCCTGCAGTCAACATGCCAATCGCGCGCTCCCTCAAAACTTGCAGCCTCTGTGGCATTGTGCTGTGTGATGGAACTGCACATTTTCAAGTGGCCTTTTATTGTGGCCAGCCTAAGGCACACCTGTGTTTTACTCATGCTGCCTGATCAGCATCTTGATATGCCACACCACTGAGGTGGATGGATTATTTCGGCAAAAGAGAAGTGCTCACTAACACAGATTTAGCCGGATTTCTGAACAATATTTGAGGGAAATAGGCCTTTTGTGTACATAGAGAAAGTCTTAGATCTTTGAGTTCAGCTCATGATGAATGGGGGCAAACCTGGTAAATGTGTCATTTCTAAGGCTTTGGGACACCAGCGAACAGTGGGGGCCATTATGAATGGGGACAAGTACTTTTTTTTCATGACACTGTATTTAAAATGAATATAAATGTAAACAAAACATAAATAAAACCAAAACATGGTTAATACTATAATGTCAATATCATGAACGGCTAGTCATTGCATCCATAATTTTGCTCTGATTAAGTAAAAATGCTCTAATAAAGTATGATGGCCCAACATTCCACATTGTCAATCTCTTTGAGTGGGAGTCAGCCTAATGTCTGGTGGATTGAGCTTCCAAAACCCATCTGTATAGTGATGAAATAACAATGAAAACTATCACCATGAACAGGACATCTTTATTTATTCAAGTATTAAAATGTAAAGCACATTAGTTTGGAATATCAACAGACTCATAAATACGAATCACCCACGATTAGAAAAGCTTAACTTTTAAACAATCAATTTGCAATGTGCAATCCTTTTAGGTATGTCTTCCCCTGCGTGCCAGCACTGTTTACTTACATAGTTTACTGCATAGAAATATTTGCAAGGTAGCTTTATTTAAACTACTACTCCGATCTCCCGAAGATATTTAAGTTGGTCCCAAAAAAAAACAGCAGTGATAGGACATCTCATCCCACTATAGCAACCATTTCCTAATATAGTGCCCTATTTTAACCACCCTATAAACTAGAGTGCACTTCTATGACAACTCTATCCCCTGGGGAGCACTTCTTTAACCACCCTATCCCCTGAGTGCACTTCTTTAACCACCCTATCCACTGGAGAGCACTACTTTAACCACCCTATCCCCTGAGTGCACTTCTTTAACCACCCTATCCCCTGAGTGCACTTCTTTAACCACACTATCCCCTAGAGAGTATGACTTTTGAACTTTGAACAGAGTCTTATAGGGCACTCTACATGGAACAGGATGCCATTTGAGACAGTCAAGGGATAATTTATATATCGTCTTACTATATAATTTCGCATCATCCGACTTTGCAGAAGAATCTATAGAAAAGGTTAATGCAGACGAAGCTATTTATAAGCATATTTCTGCTTTGCGAAAGGACTCATAGCTTGATCATTTACGAACAAGGTTCTGGACTTTGACTGTATATAGCTGAAATGCATCAATATCCATGTTCTGAAGAAGTGTAGAAAGCCGATAAGGCAAAGATATAACCTAACGAGTTCAAATCTCCAACCAACAATGTGACAGTCAATTAAAGAAATGTGTATCATCAATTAGTATCGACATGCTCCATATTATCCTGACTTAAAGGCACGCTAACAATGCGGTAAATGTACCAAAAGCTAACTGAAATAAATCACTGACAAAAGATCACAGAAGTATTTTCCTTAAAGGACTATATACCTATTAATGTCAGACGGCACAGACTGTGCTGTGTCATTACGAACCAAGAGGCTTGGATTCTGCTTGCAGATTATCCCAGGGCCTTGAGGGTAAAATACGGTTGCCTCATCTTGCTATAGCGACCCCTTGTGGTGGCTTGGGTTCCTGTGAGCTCAACCAAGGTAGGAGGCCAGCGTGAGTGCATTGCCTTCAGTGTGTAACAATTGAAGCAATCCTGTTCGGCGCTTGTTCATTAATTACAGGCTCAATATGTTTGGCATGGCCTGGTCCCAATATAAATATCCCAAAGGTCCTCATGTCTAGTCACTCCATCCATCTGGGACTCAGTCAGAGCCATCAAACAACACAGTACGGTTTTACCGCCCATCAAACGCATTTTATTTAACCAGCCATAACACTTATTCCTGGCCCTCAGACTACATTCAGGGTTAGCAACCAACAACCATCAAGTTGAAATAAAAAGTAGCCCTTCAACCTACTTGCTCAATCCTAGATCAAGATCTCTTGAGAAGACAAATGTGAATTGGACGCTTCAATTTTCATAAAACAATCATTAAAGTTATCTGAGTCGAAAAGGGGTTGTGTCCAACATGACACTCTCACCTATACAACACACTACATCTGTGTCCAATTGGAGGTAATATAGGGGACATCTTTTGACTACAGCCCAGGGTGTACTATATAGGTACTGGGGCTTCATTTTAGACACGGCCAAGGGCTGAGGCAACATTAAAGAGCCCTATGTGGCCTTTGATTTGGTCTAAGTGGATCAGCATCGTGCTTCTCATCTGACATCATATAAATCAGGTTATTAGAAGATGAGGAGCACAAACTGACTAGAGGTCCAACTGAAGGAGGGGCTTTGTGAATACAGGGCCTGGTCTAAGAGGCATGACATCTTGTAGAGAAATCAACAGAGAGATCAAACATCAGCCATTCAATCTGGACATTACTGTCATTCGCTCGAAACTTGAAACACGAACAGACAGTCAGAGAAACATAGAAAGAGACACACAAAAAAAATCATAAAAACAAACAAGCAATCAAAACGGTAAACAAAGGTCTCTAAGCAAATTGACATCAATTTTTAGCTACCAGGTTTATAGCCTCAGGGCTTTAAGACTCAAGCTCTCTATCATCGACTGGTCTTCCCCCGAATAGGAAGCAGAGAACTGCAGAGTAAGAATTATCCTTACATTTCTAAACTATCTGTTTTAGAAATAAAACCAGCACAGAACCAGCCCTCCAACATTGAGTGAATAGAACAACTGAACTTACCAACTCCCTTTTTGGACAAAGTGCTTGAGTGCTTTAGATTGCAACACCTTTTTGAGAAATGAGTGTCATTGGAAGCGTCTATTGAATCTGACAGGGCTACTCCGCCTGCATCGCTTCTTGGGTAATGAGTTAGTATTTACTGCAAGTAAGAGGTTGTGATTGGTTTAACTACATAAAGGAGACGTATTCTATGCACGTGCTGAAAATACCACAAATCACGTCTGACTTACCCAAATAAGTGTTACCTGCCCCTCCCCAATGTGGAAATTAAGATTTGAAAAACCAAGACACTTTGTCCCAAATATTACTTCAAAATAATATTTAACTAATATCTTCAACTTATTAAGTGCTAAACTATAACTGCATAACGGAGTGCAGCCAAAATCTGTCCTGCTTATTTTCATTGAAAGGTAGACAACTGCGTCACACAAAGAACGCCCTGCACTCATCTGTGTTTTTCCACACAGTGCTGCAGGGTTGAGTGGAACCCGGACATTGGAGCAGAGACAGAACCGTACAGGATAATCCTAGATTCCACCAGTCCATAAGACTCTCGTCGACATCAATGCGTGATTGTGAGATTTCGGTTCTAGTGGAAGTTAGCACTCGGCCCGTGGAGCGGTCCTGTGGTGTTTCTGCGGGCCGCCACCGGTCAGGCCTCCTCTGGGGCCAGGCTCTTCCCGCAGCCCTGCTGGGTTTAGGCATGGGAACCGGCAGCCCAGAAACCATCAGCACCGGGACGGGACAGCCAGAGGTTTGTGGATCTTCAAAAAACGTTTCTAGAATAATCCTTCTGGAACCTGGGCGTTCAGTCGGCAGTGATGCCTTTCTCGCGCAGTTCCTCGGTCACTCTGACCAGATAAGTGGGGTCGGGGTACCCAAAGCTGTGAGGAAAAAAAGAACAGAGAACACATCAGCTTGTCACATAGCAGACAAAAGCCACAGCAATTCGATTGTCACAAAAACACAGCTGTCAATACCAGCGTGGCCCCCCCCATATGGAGGTCTTGTGGTGAATATCGTTCCAGGTAATGACGTTATGCATTCCGGTAGTCATGGATGTCCCTATGGTGAAGATGAGGCGCTGCTCGAAGGCCCGGCGGAGCATGCCCAGGACCCGGTTCCCCTCGGGACTGTCCGGTAGGTACGCCACACGGTCTGTCCCTGGGTACCGGACACCAGGGTTTGGGTGCTCCGGCTAAAAAAATAAACATTACACAGACTGTTTTATTGAAAGGGCACTGAAGCGTTCTAAAATATTTACTGAAATGTGATTCTGATGCATCTTTGGCATTTACATTTCCGTAATAAAAAAGGGTTATGTTCAAGATTGAGGCTGCTTATACTCTTTAACTTTTCACCTTTGCCTTTATTATATACTGCAATGTGTAGTCTTGTGACGGTATAACCTGCAGGTTACATTATTTAGCCAACCAAGAACATTCAACTACTTGGCCCTGAATGTGTTTGGGGTCATTGACCCGCAGCAAGTTCCCCTTTACAGGCAATGATACTCTCATGTTGAGAGACAACAGTAACCAAATTTACATTCACAAGTTGAATTACCCCTTGACCTTTTGTTAGCACTTCTGTGAATCAAATAATGCAATGACACAAACCGGTCCAAGAAACATTTGGGCAACCAACAAAACGTATGTTATGGAATCAGTCAGTCTGTCTGTGTATAAACGACACACAGCCTGTAGGAACAGTCAGTCAGTCAGTCAGTCAGTCTCTGTATAGACGACACACCACCTGTAGGGTCAGTCAGTCTGTATAGACTACACACCGCTTGTAGGGCCAGTCAGTCTGTATAGACGACACACCACCTGTAGGGTCAGTCAGTCTATATAGACTACACACCGCTTGTAGGGCCAGTCAGTCTGTATAGACTACACACCGCTTGTAGGGTCAGTCAGTCTGTATAGACTACACACCGCTTGTAGGGTCAGTCAGTCTGTATAGACTACACACCGCTTGTAGACCAGGTGGGAAGCTATAGATGATGCAGATACAGCCATAACCCTCGTGTCCCGGCAACTCCAAATCTGGGTCTCTCTCCACTATCATACTGCCAGTTGCCGGCTGGTTCCCAGTGATCTGGCCGTACACCAGACGACACACAGGACAAGCTCTCTTCACTTTAAAGGCCTGATCCAGACACAACCTACAGAACTGATGGCCACACCTTGGGAAAGAGGGAGGGAGAGAGAGAAAAGGATTAGGGAAATAGGGAGGAATGGACGGGAAGGTTTGACTCAATATCTGAACCTTGCATATGACCAATAGCAGTTAAGATTGATGAAATATGAACATCCCATAATTTGGAAAGCACTAAACAGGTAAGACCACACCTCTCCAGCGTAGTCCTCTCCACCATCTCGCCCATGCAGATGGAACACGAGTTATGGTCATCCGTTTCGCTGTGGGAGTGGACACGAGGTGTAGCCGCCGCACCGCAGCCGAGTTCCATGACTTCCTGCTTCCTTGGCCCTGGTGCGTCATGGGAAATTGAGTTCACGGAGTTGGAGAGGACCACACAGGCCTCATCATCCACAGGCTTCTTATACCTCTGCTGCTGCCTCTGGGAGCGTCTGGGCAGGGCAAGCTGAGGTGGAAGTAGGCTCCCCTCTCCACCCCCCTCCAGGACACCCACCCCAACGCAGGGCAGCACGGACCTTTTCCGCTTAGGAGCCCCCTCCTGTTTGATCATTTCTTTTCGGGCACAGCGGCATAAATCAATGAAGGCCTTGCGTGTCTCGCTAGAGACTGGCCCCCCCACCATCACCTCTGGCCCTCCCCCGGAACAGGAGCCCTCCACGGGGCGCAGCCGCACAGCACAGCAGCCCCCCCGCTCCCCACGGCGGACCATGCCGGCACTCAAGCCCTGTTTGTCCTGGAAGTCGATCAACCAAGGCCGGCCGGCGGCTGCTAGGTAGTCCCACACCGCCTGGGACACCAGCACCTCGTCGCTACCCTGCCCGGCGCGCACACTCATCTCATCTGATGAAACTGCATGGAGGAACAGGAGTGAAACCATCAGGATTATATTCAACCCAACCAGGGAAAATACTTAGAACACTAAAATATATACCCCAGGATGACGGAACCGTACAGGGAATACCCAAGAGTAAGACCACATCTTGACAATGATTCACGGATAATATCTCATGTTCTTGCTTGAGGCAATCTAAATATAAGCTGCAGTCAGTATGAACATGCTTTAAAAAAAGAGCAGAGGTGATACCGGCCAGGAAACAAACTTAAGTCAAAAAGAGTGTCCTACCGTCAAGTCAACCAACAGTGGCATGCGTCAAGGCAAGTCACTCACGAAGTGATGTCAACAATAGTAAATACTGAACTCATAATAAGAATGATGCTTTTATAGAACTGGTGAGTGGGTTATGATATTCTGAAATGTCTAGATTCGTAACTTGAAATGGACATTGGACGTGTAATTGACTCACCTCGACCAGTATCAGCGGAACAATGCACCATGAAATTGCTTACCAAGAGTCACGACAATCGTAAATTTATGACATAGTAATGAGATGAGCACCGTAGCCTATATTCGGCTTCTAACATGAATCGAATGGACAGTAACAGCAGGAATTACGACTGCACTCAAATATAAACATAATCAAATAAAACATTTTAATTTTAACGACGAGACACACTGTTACACGGCCTATATTTGCATGAGGCAATGAGTGCTCGCGCGAAAAATATTCAAAGCAAGGTGCATTAAATAATACAGACCTGTTTGAATGTTCAAACGTCGCTAGTCGCCAGCCATTACAAAGTAAAAACCGTAACATTGTTTATTTTCATGTGGAGCGAGTGTTATCATTCCGCCCCAGCTGGTAAGCAATGCTTGATGTCAGTGGTTGAGGCGGGACACGCCAAAGCTACAACAGGCTGGCAGGCAGTAGCTATCGCGGCAGTACTGAAAGGAACGTATCAGCTGTTCTGAAATGCAGACTGAGTAAACAAAGGAATCTGCACCTAGCTCAATCTGATCCACAATCTAGCCGTGACAGTCATTTAAAATGAGTGTAAATACATACTTATTGGATATTTACCTTGCGATCCCATATATTCCCTTCAATCGGGGAAATATCACCTCTGTTCTCTGTAGAACACAGACATGAAAAACTGAACTACATTGACATACACACAATAGATAACGACACACATGCACTCACTAGTTCCGCAGCGAGGGATAAACCTATTACAATTCGTAGATCTAACGCCAATAATTCACGAAATTAGAAAACAGTGGGGGAAATTGTCTGACCTTTCTTGCGTAGCCTGTCTGAGACTTAGATTACGGAACTATACCAACATCTTCCATCGCTCGTTGGACGAGGCCTGGAAATGGTGCGCTGCAGTGGAAATGTTGATTTTGTAGTCAAGACATACTTGATATCCACTCTACGATTAGGTATACAGCTTACAAGGAATCGACCCCTTATCTCTACTATAGTTATTCCTTTTCACGTCCCTGATTAGCTGAGCTTACTCCAACACAAACTATACACATTCTGAACTTCGGCATACACTGGACTTCAACACACTACCACAACCGTTAATGGGCACCGACAATTGCGTAATCAAAGAAAACTCATCGAAAATGTTCAATCTTTCAATATTACCTCTCAGCTAATGCCTGTAATTAAAGTCCATGTGAACGATTTAATGTCGAAAAACATGAGTAGGCAGTGTCATAAGTACGCTCGGTGATTGTTTTTTAATCAAGTTCTTGAACGGGAACTGAATCATTTATGAGCAAACCTGGGCAATAAACCGAATAACACTTCTAGCACAGGTAAAGGTGCTAATAGCCAACAATCAAGTTACTGTAGAATAATAAGTGTACCTTTGTATAGAGTGGTCGGCTGCGTCATAACAGGCTTCAATTGACGTCAGCGCCAAACTTACTGAAGTTGCCAGAGCTGACGACATTATTCGGCGGATAGCGGCCAGTATGTCGGAGAAATACGTTCTGAGCACATGGTTCTCAGTACCTAAATGACATAGGTCGCCGATAAAGACTTAGAACTTACAGAAATACTAAAACGAATAAACTGGTACTTTTGTCTGGAGTCTTTTTTTAGTTTGAAGGCATACAGATTCATTGCATGCTCGGATCAAGGGAAACAGTTATTTTCAGTCCCCTTGTTGACTTACACTTCTTATGTTGATAACGGCCTTGTAGCACAAAGTAATTAAGGAAAAACATTTGGGTAAATGTTCCTAAAACATAATGAAAAGCTATGTACATTAACAGGTAGAAATGATGTATTATTTATAATATTTTCGTTTTTACACTAGACAAAATCATATGTTGAAATTATTACGAGGCAAATTTTGTGCTCTTGGGTGAAAACATTTTTTAAAGAGTTGTACAACTTATATAAATACAAGCAAAATGGATCAGTAGAGACCTGAATACGTTAAAAATAAGAAAGAAAAATGTTTTATGAAAAGGACAATATACAAGCTGTTGATTACTGCATGTGTAACAGGTGTATAATTGCTTATCACTTAGCGCTGCTGTGAAATTGCATTTCAGTCAATGACGTTTTACGCCGAGATATTGAGTCATTCGATGCACATGTCACCAAGCCATTATGCTTCTTATCGCTCAAGGAATAATTAACCTGTAAAAAATACGCACATGTAGGATAGTGTCTTCTCCCGCTAACAAAGTGGATTTGTCAGTGATCGAAATACCACAATGAGTTGCTAAAACAACAAGGCTACGCAGCATACCCAACCAGCCCGTACCATACTAAATCAACCCAGACCGCCCAAAGCGGGACCGCTGGTTATAAGTATGCTATAGCCAGGATTTGAAATTCGGGCTACAAATGATACTTCACGGTGAGGCATTGTAATAGACGGATGCGCAATTTGGGAGCCCACAGAGGGTTATTGAATCAAGAACAATACTAAACACAGGTTTGCTGAAATATAATTGGCAGTGATTTCTACATTACCTGTGGAAAGGCTTCGTGAAGTAATTAATTTCTGCCGAAACAACCTAGTGCAACTTTAGTTACATAAAATTGACAATACCAAATTATTTTAAGGAGCAATCTAAAGAAGACATGTTGACTTTTGAAAATGTTGTTTGATTCCAATCACGCGTGCACACAATGTTGCATGAGTAAATAATTGCCAAAATGCACTCAACGCAGTAAGACTTTTCTTTTGCATAATCCGGAAATCGAGTCGGTTGTAAACCAAGCGTTATGGTACTTGTAGTTCTGTTACAGCCATCTTAGGTCTACATTCCTTTCACAGTAAGTATTTTTCTTGAGATTCTGTCTTCATCTTACGTTTGTGTATTTCCATATGTTTGGTAGTTTTCTTAAATAGTTGTTTCAGTTGAATATTAGTTAAGAAGGAATTAATCATTCATAGTTACCGTTTAATTCAGTTTCGCTAACAAGCTTGCTAATGTGTTAAGCACCGTGATTCACTGCGTCGACACCAACGTGAGTTAATTGTTAGCTTACTAGCAACGTGTTTCTGGTTAATATTGTTACATATCAATGAATACATATAAACTTAAACACATAGGGAGTGGGATGGCCGTCTTGAAAAATGTGAAACTAGAGTATATGGACGAAGTGCCACGGTCACCTTTGCTAGTAACGTTACTATTAGCTAGCAAAGAGACAAGTCAATGTTAGCAGCAAGCTAGCTGACGAGCCAGTAATGTAGCAGCTGATTAGCGAACTATCGCCAGGAATTGTCATGGCTTGTCCATTACCTCGTATTACATCAAGTACAGGACTCATTGGTTGACACTGTATATGTTCAATGAAATTCTACTCTGTTATACAGTTATTTCAGTTCGTTCAGAAGACTGATAAACCAAGATCGCGGTGTCATGTGGATGGCTAACACCCTTGAGTGTACTGGCTAGCTGAAATTGGCTAAATAGCTAGCATACTACTCAGTTTATAGGTTACTGTAGTGTTCTGTTGTTTTTCAAGCTAGTTAAGGATCTACTCGGCTCTGTCCAATGTTACCTACTAATAATTTAAATCACGTATTGGGCACATTTACACTCTCACCTAAGTTTTGCTCCTGATGGACCACCTAGCCGTGTTCCCCACATGTGCCGTCTTTACGAATTTTAGCCAATATACTCCGAAGTTTCTCTTTTAAATCATAATTTATCTGATGATCTTATCGAGAACGACATGCAGAATTAGTGCATACATTTGAGTAAAGAGGGCTGTCCTGGCCCCCTTGGGATTACAAACCACAAGTCTTGTATTGCAAGCATATTGAGCTACAAGGGACTGTTAATTTTCTCTACACAAACAAATGTTATGATTGGTCTTTGTGGACTTCACTAATGGGTTGGTAGTGTTGGACAACCACACATTTAGCAAGTAGTGAAATTATTTTTTCTGATTGTTTTATACAACCAAAATGACTGCACATTAATCTGTTGCTAGACATGCCAGGGGAAACCACCACAGAGACAGTCCCAGCTATGGAGCAGGAGGAGCTCCAACAGCCACAGGCAGAGACAGGTTAGTATTTTATTTAGAGACTGGTTATATTATATCATATATGGTATTTAGTCTTAAGCCTTCCTGACTTGGCATGATGTGTTTCTTTTCCACATAGTGTGGGGTCCTGGAACTCTTTCCTTTTTTCAATATGGCATTTCTTTTCAGCCATACTTCACCAGGCCTTGTTTGTGATAATTTATTTTAACAAAATCAAACTGTGCTTTTTTGGGGCTTCCAGGACTCTAAAACATTTACTGCACTCACCTGTACTGTTTGAGATTTCCTTCCCCAAGCACCCTGCACTGTTTGAGTTCTGTTTTGGGACTGGGGTTTAATGGGTAAGACCAGCTAATATGCTGTGATACAGTTCACTGGGTGTCTTGCATGTAACAATCTGTCCCCAAAAAACTTCTGAAAGTCTTTGGTGAACGCCAGTTCAAAAAGGCATTTAAGAAGTGATTTGCACAGTTATTGAACTCGGTAAGAAATATAGACTATTTGCTGAAGTATTTGTTCATATTTTATAACTTCCAAAGAAGGGCAAATAACGCTGGCGCATAATGTTAAACATAATATGGTAAAATGTATTTGTTCACGGTAAGTGAACACGCTCAACTCCAAGGTCTGTCTGACCTAACCTAAACAACACAGAACAAAAAGCATGTTCATTTGATCTCTCTCTTTCATATCAGTTTGAAGGGTGGGCCTTATGTGTACACACCAGATAATGGGTCGCAAAGGGTTTCATTTGAATGTGGGCACTGCATGATTTGATGGAAGTGGGATGTACATTTTGTCTTCCGATGTTCTACACACCCTCCCAACACTCAACGTGTATTTCCACTGACTAGTCACAGTTGCCCCAGCTCACACAATTTCGTGGTCTACATTATTACTTAAAATAGCATATGTATTGTAGTTACATTTCAGCTTATTTTAAAATGTGTGTATGTGTTTTGTTCAGATATCTTGTTAACATTAATATGGACTGAATTCAAGTCCCCAGTATTGATTTGCCTACATTTTGGGTTATTCTCAAGGAGAGCATTGTTATCCTTATTTAGGAAAAGCATCCCTTTGGTCCTTTTCTAATTTGCATCAGATGCCTTCCCCAACATTGGTTTTGGTGTTTAATGTTGCTTTGACACCCCCATACTCTTTTTGCTCCTACTTTTTTCCTGGGATCCCAGTGTTGGGAGTCATTGGAAGTTGTATGGGCAGACCACAGGCAACCAATGAAATTGCTGATCAAAACCGCATTGTGACTCCCAAAGCAGTTCAGTATCCCACAGAAAAGTTTGAAGACAAGCTGAATAAAAAAGCAATTACAAGCCTTGTCCATGAAGGACCAAAAACCCAAGGCCAATCAGCTGCTGTGTCAGATAAAGACACAATGACCGTTGCAGTTAACAAGCTAACTGTTGAAGTGTCAGATGTTGCTCTTGAAGAACAAGCTAGTCAAGTATGTAAAGTTCCAAAAGTCACTGCAGAAGAGCAAGAAACTGCTAAAGGAAATTTGACTGCAACTGTTGCCCCAGAAGTTGCCTCCCTTGTTGAAACACTGGACGCTGCTGTTGACAGCCAAGCTACTCAAGAAAAGCCAGTTCCTGAAGTTACCAATGAGGAGCAAGAAACTGCTTCAGAAAGCCTGACTGCAGCTGTGGCCCCAGAAGATGTTTCTGTTGTTGATGCACTTGAGGCTTCTGTTGAAGACCAAGCCATTCGAGAGAAGCCAGGTCCTGAGGTTTCCACTGAGGAGCAAGAAACTGCTTCAGAATATCTTATGGCAATGGCAGCCCCGGAAGTTTCCTCTGTTGATGCACTTGAGGATTCTGTTGAAGACCCAGCCATTCGAGAGAAGCCAGGTCCTGAGGTTTCCACTGAGGAGCAAGAAACTGCTTCAGAATATCTTATGGCAATGGCAGCCCCGGAAGTTTCCTCTGTTGATGCACTTGAGGCTACTTTTGATGACCAAGCCATTCGAGAGAAGCCAGGTCCTGAGGTGTCCACAGAGGAGCAAGAAACTGCTTCACAAAGCCTGACTGCAAATGTGACACCTAAAGTGGCTGAAACCTCTGAGGTTGTTCAGGTTGCAGACCAGCAGAATGAAAGAGCTACTCAGAGTGAGGAACCCAAGCGGGAGGTGCAGACTAACACGGCAGTTAATGGTCATTCCAGGTCCTTTGCAATACATTCAGGTGGGTTATATTCATTAGAACTTATTGGTGTTCACAATTTGTCTGTTTATTATAACACTTTGTTTGGTAAATAATTAATAAATAAAATATGTTTGTGCTTCAGTGCTAAAGGTGTCAGCAGTGACCGTCAAATCTCTGAAATGTCATCCCTGTGCGGCAGTTTTGATCGCTAACCACAAAAGGGTACTGAAGTACCCTTTCTAAATTACCATTAGCCACGTTCGTTGCCGGTCTGGAACAGGGTCATTCATGACTGTTACGGTTTCTTCTGTTTCATCCATGCCTTTTAGCAAATGTCTAGAAGCTGCTGGTTTTTGTTAGTAGTTTGAGTTACAATCCTCAATGACCGGTGTTTGTCCGTTTGTGTAGAATGTAAAATCCCTTTTCTGCCCCCTTTTGGCGCTGACTGAAGTGAAGTTTTGTCCCGCAAATTCAACTTCTACCTAAGACGTTGTCAAGTGTTGGTCACTGCTGTTTTCCAATTTGTACTGACATTCTCTCGTGATTTTAATCGTTAAGTCGCACTTGGACGTCCTTTCCCTTGCTCCGCTATCTGACCTCCGCTATCAGACCTGCCCCATCCCCCTGAACTGAAAGTGGGATCAAGCCAATCTGACCAAAGATGTGCTTTCCTTTGGCACAAATCACCTATTTCAAATCCCCCATGAATGTCCTCCCTGTACTGGTCCTTACCCGTGGCATCCTCGCCAGTGGCTTCTCCTCTCTTCTCCAACCACCCCATTCTCCTGTTAACTCCAACTTGTTTACTAAGCCACACGAGCCCATTGTGGTAAATGCATTCAGGACTGTGTAAATGTAAGTCAAACTAAAGTCATTCATTTGGATATTAAGTGTTTATGTTGAAAATAATTACACATTACAGTCTGGTATTTTTTTTATTTGAGCACTTACTACCCAAATAATTTCCCGTAGTTTCACTTTCAAGTTCATAAGACTTGCACAGTACTGTATGTCATCCAGATTGAAGGGCCTGCTTCATGATAGTAACATTTTTAGCGTGCACCATTCAAGTGTACATGCCGACTATATTTTCACAAATTGTCTTTTTGACCAATCAGATCAGCGCCTGAGTTTCAATGTCTGATGTTATTGGCCAAAACCCACTCTGGGTGGGGGGGTCTGTGTGCAGTATTAGGATGTATTAATACTTGTGTGCATGGTTGTTTATTTTGGTTCATTTTTTACTCCAGGAAATCCAACTTGCTTTTCCTCTTGTAGCAGGTATTAGTGCTGAACATAAGTAAGCAATAGCCGTGTTTGCTCTCACATTGGTTTGTAGTTTGTTACTGCAAGTTTAATGTTGCACACTTCAAAGTGCATATTCACAAAGTCCCCTCCGCCTTCTTCTTGATTGGAAGTAAAGCTGCAGTTACAGACATGGGGGCCCTGCACACATCTGCTTTGACACAATCTTTGACATTACAGTATCTACCGCCATCCCATAGCCTCCGCAATGTCTCCTAACTGTCCCTGGAAACTCTAAGTGTACTGTAATGTGTATGTGGTCTTCCATGTTCTGACTGGAATGTCTCTGATGGCGTCTAGGGTCGGGAACAGATTCTGACAGTGACGAGTCCGTACCTGACCTGGAGGAGCAGGACCCAACACAGACTCAGCAGGCCCAGGTACAGTAAGGACCACTGGCCTCCAGGTGGTGCTGTTGCTGTTTATCAAACACCCATGGGTTGGGTTTTGGGAGATGGAATCCCCCTTAAAAACAAGGACAGTCCAACCCTTAACTTAAGGTTGACTGTTCATATAGTCAATACCCCTTTGTACTAACAGGACCGTTGCTAGGAATCCTGGGCCCCCCTAAAAAAATATATGCCAGGGCCCCCTGACAGACAAAACTGACATTATTATGATCAGTGGGCCCTGCTTAGCCATAGGCCCTGTGAATCATGTCCACCTTTCACCTCGTTGGCTACGGCCCTGCCTACTAATACTACCACCATTCGTTCACCGATTTGTCCGTGGTTTATTTTAGTTGTACACAATAATGTGCCCTGTGAATAGAATAACGGATTCCTATAAAACTTGTCTTGTTCTCTCCTCAGCTGGCTGCAGCAGCTGAGATCGATGAGGAACCAGTCAGCAAAGCCAAACAAAGCAGAAGTGAAAAGAAAGCTAGAAAGGTCTGTGGTGTTCATTTCCAACAACTAATTGCCCCTCTCCACCCATTCCTATTAAATAATGACTTCAGTTTTCTCTCCATAACGTTTCCTGTGATCTCAGTGTTAAACTATAGACAATCCGTTTTGTATGGCCTTTGTTTTCCATTGCCAAACGAGTAACAATCTCTTCTGTAATGCAGGCCATGTCCAAGCTGGGTTTACGCCAGGTAACCGGTGTTACCAGGGTGACCATCCGAAAGTCCAAGAACATTCTGTTTGTCATCCCCAAGCCAGATGTCTACAAGAGCCCTGCCTCTGACACATACATAGTCTTTGGAGAGGCCAAGGTAGGAACCTCTGCCATTTTAGAACGGAGAGGTTTGTTATTTAAATTGGCAGGCAGAAACTTTCAGAGGATCTTTCATCAATGCCTCATTTGTTGGATCAGACCATGTGGCTTTCTGACAGTTTTTAAGTCTTGCAAGCAATTTATTTCCCAACTGTGTATTACAAAGTTATTCCTTAAAATATTACTGGGCTATTATGTTGAGGAAATGTCACATTTTTTTCTAGATTGAAGACTTGTCCCAACAAGCACAGCTGGCAGCAGCAGAGAAGTTTAAAGTTCAAGGAGAAGACCGAACATCTAATGTCCAGGAGAACACACAGACGCCCACAGTACAGGAGGAGAGCGAAGAGGAAGAGGTCAGGGTCCAGGTTCAAACTCCTCAACGGGTTGGGTCTGAGAACTGGTTCTGGCCCAGCCTGGTCACAGTTCTGTCACATCCAACCTAGTCCCAACCTACTGTACTTCCTGATGTTTTTCTTTTTCTATATATGAGTCATAATGGACGTTTTCATTTTTGGTCACGTTTCATGAACGACAGGTGTTAACTATCAGTGAAACGATAAAGCACTGTGAATTATTGATAAGTGATACCTCCCTCCCAGTTATTCCTCAATATGTTTTGTCTTGCTTGGCAGGTTGACGAGACTGGCGTGGAGGTGAAGGACATTGAACTGGTCATGTCACAAGCCAACGTGTCTCGAGCAAAGGCTATACGAGCGCTAAAGAACAATAACAATGACATTGTCAACGCCATCATGGTGAGAATCTGTAATTGGTTGTCACTTGATTGTTAGGTTGTAAGGTGATAGAATGTTTTCATTTGGAGAGTACATATCTAGATAATATTCAATGTTGCCACTGTGAAAATGTGTACGTTGCATTCAAAGATACAAACCGCTTTCATCTTCGCAGGAGCTGACCATGTAGACATCAGAACTGTGAGGATCACGTTCCAGTCCTGCGTTTAAACCTTAGCGATGTCACCCATTTCATTCCTAGATTTAAAATACGACTTTGTGCATTAAGCAGAAGGGATATTTTGGTTTGTATTTATGTTTTCCTATTTTGTTGGTAAATAAAATGTTTTTTCCCCTCACATTATTTCTGTTTATAAGATTGTACTTTACACACACCTGTTTATATATCCGAGTGTACGGGTATAAGACGCTCCAAGAACAAGGCGGACTACAAGCTGTCATTTCCAATGAGAGCCCAGGGAAACAGTGGGCAGAACTCGGAAATTTAGGTTTGGACGGACCAATAATGTGCTAGCAAGATGGTATTGAGCAATGTTGGCTTTTAGCAAGTATTTCTTAGATAATACCTGTATTTTGATCTCTGGAACGAGCCCTGCTTCACAAATTATCTGCTTTTTAATCAGCTTGTGTATTCCATGCAAATCACAACTGTCATTGGCCACATTTATGAGCTCCACAGGGACCACTTAAGTGATTTGATAATGTTTTAAGCCCTCAAATCAAGGGAATCCAGTCTAGACAGTCTACTTTTCTGTCAGCTGCTGAGGTGATTCACATTGAATTTAACTAATGCTAACCTCAATTGACATTGGCCAAATATACAAGCGCCACAGTGACCACTTGAAAGATATTAGAACATTTGATAATGTTTACAGTCTGAGAAACAGTCTGCTTTTCAACTACAAAAGTTAAAAAAAAAAAAAACTATTACCCAGGAATGAATAACAGCAAAGACTGCATACGCTTTCATAGTACTTTTTTTTGCACTGGCCCCCCATGGATATCAATCCCACAACATGAACTGAGTTACAAAGGTCACATCACACACTGGACTGTGAGGAAGTACAGTCACCCATAATTATTGCCAACCTTGAGAAAGGTGGGCAGGAAAGGTTGCATGACAAAGGATCTTAGCTATATTTAATGCTCACATTTTGAAAAGCTACTATTATGCTAATTTAATTCCTCAGATAAAATTCTAATTTCTTGTACAAGTAAAAAAAAATCCTAAATATATCAAAGTAGTTGTAATCTCTAAGAATGTCAAATGAAATGTCATCTTCGAGAGCATTTTTTTCTCAGTTTTATGAATGTGAATGGTGGGTTTATGTTGGGAAATTTTATAAAAATAAGTGTTTTGGAAGCTCTGATAAAACAGATTAAGGAAGAAGCTAAGCTGTTAACAGAACAATGATGTCTGTTTCACAGACGATTTACAAAAATAAAATAATTATGTTTAAAACCTGTGGGACAATGGTAAATCTGCCTAGTAGATGATGCAATCCTTTCTTGCCCTCATGCACAGTTCAAAGGGCAATACTGGGCTGTCTCAGCTCCTGTACTGTCTGTTAAAACTGATATAGTTTAGCAAAAAAAGTTAATAAATACAGTAACTAAAGGCTTCTAAAGTAAACTATGTAGTAAAACATAGTAGTGCCCATCAAATTGGTTTCCACGAGTTTTTTTCCAGTCCCCACTAATTAAAATGTTATTTCCGACTTAGAGGTTCAGTTCAGTGTAAAACGGTCAAATTGTCGTAGTTCTAGCATTGGGGTAGGTTTTAGGTGTAAGCATTATGTGTGCATGTGCGTGTGTTGCCACAGTAACAGCGTACGTTTGCTTCAGTTCAGCGTACGAAAGAAGGATCCAGAAACTTGTCCAAAAAGCGCGAGCGGCGGAGGCCAGTGCAGAGACAGTACAGGAACCTGAGACCGCACATATATAGATCCGCCCCATTTTTTTTAAAATCTCGGCTGGGCCACTCAAATTTATTTTTGACTCCTTCCGACGCGAAGACTGCCCTAGAGATCTACATCTTACTGGCTCACATCACAGGCTGAAGCGGAAAAGGCAAAAAGGGACTGAGATATCTTGATCAGCGTCTTGTGAGCAACATTAAAAAATCACTTCCGGGTCACGAAAATTAGGATTTTTTCAAAATAAAAGAGACCAAAATATTACTTTAAAACTGATATAAATAGAGTTTATTAATTGTTTAATAAAATTTTCCTCTCGAAACATAGAAAACAATTCATGTTTGACCATATTAAAGAGTAAATTCAATAAAAAG
>JACXGJ010007180.1:12801-31520 GCA_016801105.1 Esox niger | reverse complement strand
GTCAAACCGCGGTACATTCCCAAACCGTGACCCTCTAATTGCAGTACCTACCAAACCATGACCGTCAAACCGCGGTACATTCCCAAACCGTGACCCTCTAATTGCAGTACCTACCAAACCATGACCGTCAAACCGCGGTACATTCCCAAACCGTGACCCTCTAATTGCAGTACCTACCAAACCATGACCGTCAAACCGCAGTACGTACCTTATGCAACCAGACCATTGAACACCCACTTATAACACTAACTATTTGCTTGCTGACAAGTTTCTAGCCCTTGTTCAGTTGTAAGCCATTAAAAAACACAAAAAGATAGAGACATAGCTAAAACAGCTTGAGGGCCTTCATTTCATATTCATGACTTTAAAGTGAAACACGTTTTATGAATTATTGCGTTGTTTTTTAATAACTGTCATTTGTTTCCTTCTCCCATGACGGTATTGCCATTAAAAATGCCTTTGCTGTATTACCGGATAACACTGACAAACAGAGTACAGTGGCGCCAACCCTTTCAGTTGAACAGGGCTTATGGCAACGCAGAGCCATTCATCAGTGACTGGTATGACCTGCGATCAATGTGCTGAACATTTAGGAAATAATTAACAATCCCTCCCTTCACACTGCAGAGCTAAAATTGCTTTGTGTAAAATGACTACCACCGGTAATGGTGATATTTTCCGAGGTGAGGGATGAGAGGCGGGGAGAGCACTCGAAATGAAGTTATTGACTTGCTCTTAAGACTGAGTAAACCCGACACCGTGATCCAGCGCACCCGAGCCATCCTCTTGCTCACCCCTCAACAGCCCCGCCAAGAGGAGAGGAGAGCTCTATTAGTCAGCCAGGGAATCCCACGCAATCCGAGCACTGATGGCAGGCGGGCCATAGACACAGCCTCCTGAACTGGTGGATATCCTGATGGACCCTGATTGGAAGGCAGCGCTGGGGGGAGGTAACCCTGGGCTGGGTCAAGGTGGCTGGGGGAGGGGCTAAGTTTTCCCTGCTCTGCTGGGTTCCTAGTTGAGGAGTTTCTGAAGATTATCTTCAGAGGCACTTGGCTTGACATTCCCTCTTGTCTGCTTGGTGCCGTTACAGCCCAGCACAGACACAGCGGAGGGCACGCCCAGCTGGGCTCCGACGGCTGCCAGACTGGAGTCAACACAGGCCCACAGAAAAGCAATCAAGTTATTTTTCAAGCGATTAACAAAAAATGGCTTTAACTATTGTAGAGCGGTTTCAATTGGACCGCAATTAATGTTTTTTAATCCATTTTGAAATATATTTAAAATGTGGACATTTCTTATTATGTGACATGAATGGGCACCACCTGCTGATGTATGTTGTAAAAGAACATAATCCCATAATTTCCACAGAGACAGCGGTATGATTTTCTAACATGAAGGATTATTACAGAAACATGGTCTGCGTACAGACTAAAAAGAAATGATCTTAAGCATAGGATTTTGACTGCCAAGCGTACAGATGCCGTGAGGTGCGAATACCAGGTCAGACCCAAAATGGCCCCATTGAAAAGGCCCTTTTTCTATCACTGCAGCCATCGCAGATTTATTTTTTCTTTTACGTAAGAGTTGGACAAAAACTGAAAAGCAGCAGTGATTGATCACTGTAAATGCCCCGTCTACAAAATATGCAAACTCAACCAAGTAATTTATTTTGGTGACTATATGTAAAAATAACAAAAGAACAAAACAAACCTTAGGTTTTCTGTGTATTTCCATCTAAATTCTAATGATGAAAAGTGTTTATCTGACACGCTGGTTGTCCAGAGATGCTCTTCTTGCACTCTGGTTTATATACACTACCATTCAAAGGTTTGGGGTCACATAGAAATCCTTGTTTTTGAAAATAAAGACAATGTAATTTCCATTAAAATAACATCAGATTGATCAGAATTACAGTGTAAACACTGTTAATATTGTAAATGTCTATTGTAGTGGGAAACGGCTGATTTGTAATGGAATATCCACACAAGCGAACAGAGAACCATCATTTTAAAATGGGGTCTTCCCCTTTCTGTGTTCTTTTGCCCATCTTAATTGTTTCTTTTTATTGGCCAGTGTAAGATATGGCTTTTCTTTGCAACTCTGCAGAGAAGGCCAGCATCCCAGAATCACTTCATCACTGATCACATTGAGACTGGTGTTTTGCAGGTACTGTTTCATGTCGCTGCCAGTTGAGGACCTGTGAGGAATCTGTTTCTCAAACTAGACAGTAATATATTTTACATTTCCAACTTTAACAATGTCTACACTGTATTTCAGATCAATTTGATGTCATTTTAATGGACAAAAAAATAACAACATATTTTCATATAAAAACAAGTACATATCCAAACTGTTGAATGGTAGTGAATGTTCACATTTTGCTGACAATTACAAAATATCCCTCCAGTCCAAAAAGGTTTTGGAGACCACATATTTTTTCCAAAGAGTCACAGAATAAGGAAATAGATATTTTACAACGGTTAAACATTTTACAGATTAATTTAATGATATGAAAGCAACTGCACAGGAGCATGCATCCTCTTGGTTTATCAGTGTCTTTCTTTTCCAGAAACATACAACGAGCAAAGAAACATTTCGGTGAATTCTCTGAGTATCTGCACCTCAGTAATCGTGAGGAACATTTAAGAACACCTTAGTTCAATTTAATCAGTGACACTGCTGTTTCTCAGGCCGACATCAGCCTCCATAGCATGGATTACATTGTAAAGGGATTTCATTTTACTAGACCCTGTCAACATTTATGTCTCTGTGATGAAGCGTAAGTTGCCTCAGCTGAGTCACTGGCATCAATTTACAAGGATTATCGTCCACCTGAATACCCACTGCAGCCACCATCTTTTCAAAATGCCTTTTGGCCATAAATCAGGTCATTAAAAACGATGCAACGACCGATCTATCAATCCTGCTCATAAAACACAGTTCTATTCTGCCAGTGTCTTCAGTGTTGAGGGTGTTGGCACAGCTTTATAACAATCGCTTACCATACCAGAGACCATGTCATGTGCTGAACTTCAGTGACCTGGCATAATGAGGTCGTTGGTTGCTTCAGCAACATGTTGCTTGAACAGCACACGTCAGCAACCACAGATCACTGTGAGCCTAGTGCAAAAGCTGAAGAGGCAAAGGAGAAGAGAAATAGGAGAAGAGCAACGGTTTTCCAACTGGGCACTTACATTTCCATTCAAAATAAATGTAAGGGCTGGACAAGGCCAAGAACTGACCTTCTGATTCTGTGTCCAGGGGCCCTGAGTACATGGTGAAAGGAAGGACTGGTTGGTCCTGTGATACCGTGTTGGGAAAAGGGATGAAAACAGGGTGATTAATTAACCTGCTTCACAGGAAGGCAGACATGTAGAAACTCAAATGACCAACTGCTAGGAATTTATGGACCCACCCGGGATATGTGTCTCAAGCTCCTCTACACTCATCTAAGACCTCTCTTTACAGCATTAGCCAAAAAACACGGAGAACTGCCTAAAAAACTTTACCAGTAGTGAAAAGAGAGCAAAATAGGTTTTTGAGAGAATCAAGACCAAACATGATAACTTATGCTCTAACCTCACGCCCAGGGCTGGGCTCTCCTTAAGATCTAACCTCACACCCAGGGCTGGGCCCTCCATATGCTCTAACCTCACGCCCAGGGCTGGGCCCTCCATATGCTCTAACCTCACGCCCAGGGCTGGGCCCTCCATATGCTCTAACCTCACGCCCAGGGCTGGGCCCTCCATATGCTCTAACCTCACGCACAGGGCTGGGCCCTCCATATGCTTTA
Organism: Esox niger; assembly: GCA_016801105.1. Classification (NCBI taxonomy): domain Eukaryota; kingdom Metazoa; phylum Chordata; class Actinopteri; order Esociformes; family Esocidae; genus Esox; species Esox niger. Next base: position 27,724 of record JACXGJ010007180.1, on the reverse strand, counting down.
ACCTCACGCCCAGGGCTGGGCCCTCCATATGCTCTAACCTCACGCCCAGGGCTGGGCCCTCCATATGCTCTAACCTCACGCCCAGGGCTGGGCCCTCCATATGCTCTAACCTCACGCCCAGTGCTGGGCCCTCCATATGTTTTAACATCACGCCCAGGGCTGGGCCCTCCATATGTTTTAACCTCACACCCAGGGCTGGGCCCTCCATATGCTCTAACCTCACACCCAGGGCTGGGCCCTCCATATGCTCTAACCTCACACCCAGGGCTGGGCCCTCCCCATCTGCTGTTGGTGCTCCCTGGAACAGAGTGGCCGTGTCTCCTTCAACATGCATCAGCTACTTGCTGTCAATAATGAGAGCATCACTTTCCCAGGAGGACCGCCAGGAGACAGCGTCCGTGCCAACTCTTCGCTCATTAAGAACAGTCCGGACAGGGTTCCACTGACCAAGTTCTAGCAGCGGTCCCAGTTCGAGCAGTGGAACGTGGAGCACTGGCAGGCATTCTGACGTGTGTGTTTCGTATTGGTGGGAGACGGAGGCAGTCCGACCGTCCCATTTTTTTCCTTCTCATCCAGGTAAGACCCGGAAACGTCCTGGTAAGACCTGGTGGCCGGGCCGTGGCGTGGACTTGTCATGCCGGTTCAGACTCCACCCTGACCAGCCGCAGCTGGTTGCAGCCAGTTTGTGTTGTGGCTTGAGTTAGCTGTTCATGGTTAGCATTTCGAGAAGCACGTCCTGGCCTGCTACCACGACAGCTTTACGCTGACTTTCATTTCACTTCCCTACATAACCTCCGAGGGCACAGAGGTCATCGATTGTCCCATCATTTCACAACAGCCAGAGTCTGTAAGTGACCTTTGGAAATCCTAATTATTATTACCATCACAGCCAGAGCACTTCTCTGCCTTGATTTTGTTTGCATCAGCAAAGTATTTGGATCAGGAAGGCAGCGCAAGCGTTCACGCTTGGGATAAAAGTCTGAGGGCTGGCTCCGGACTGGCTGAGTGGGGTCAGGGGTCAGAGGAAAACAAATACATCATTTTCCCGAGCTGTAAACTAGGCCTGGGCTTCTGAACATTGCACTATGGTGCCTGTATCATTTAAGGGTCTGTCTCCCTCTTTGATATCTACAACTCATAATAAAATGCAGGGCTTCTTGATGAGAATAAGCAAAGGGATGCCACAGCGATTTAATGCAACAGTCCATACTGAACAAACCCATAGGGTATTTGCATTGCTAAGCAGTCGGCGTGATTGGATCTCCAGTTTGTACTTCCTTACAATACAACACATGTTGTACATTCAAATGCCTGTTATCCGATATAACAAATAGTCCATGTTGGAGACATTCCTCACCAGACCTGGAAGACTGCATCATCTGGCTCATATGGATCCCAGATGATGTTGTAATAGATATCCTGTCCCCAGTGACTGGGTCTAATGTAGGCTCAACAGCTTTTAGCTAATGTAATGGCTAAGTGTTAGAGACCTAGACGGCCACTGCTGCTCTCCCTCTCGCATTCTCTCTCTTTCTCTCTCTCCCTCTCTCTGCCTTCAGAGGTTTTGTCTCTCTCGTGTGATATTGGGAAGAGAGACAGCAACAGAGAAACAGCGGGAGAAAGCACCAGAGGGAGGGAAAGAGGGAGAAAGTTGGAGAAAGACCAAGAGGAAGAGGAGAGAGGGGGAGAAGTGAATACAGAGTTAGAGAGAGAAGTGGTGAGAGACAGAGACCCACTGCGTAGAAGCAATTTAGACAGATCTAATCACATTCATATTGAATGTGCAGGAATTATAAGCTAGCCAAAAGACCCCTAAGCCAAGACAACACCAAACCGTCTGCCACTGAAACGATAACTTCCAAAAACGATTTGGATTTCATTTAAGCTCAAGCAACCAGCACATTCAATGCTGACAAGATGATTCTATTATTTATCGAAATGAGCAGAAATGTTTTTTTCTCTAAATTACTTTACTTTCTTGTGTCATACAAACAACGACATGATTCTAACTGTGGAAATATTGAGGAATCAGCCAGAACATTGGAAAAGCCTATAGCAATTTCTGATGGAGACAATGATAAACTGCAAGCCACAGCTCCATGGTCAGTTAGCGTTAGTCAGTTTCATACCGTTAGTAAATGCAAAAGTTATGCTACCTGGCCACGGATAAAATGTGGTTTTGTATGTGCCTGATAATGTATTAGAATGTAATAAGAACACTAATCTCTGAACCTGTACTACTGGCTGATGCAGTGGGTGTAACCACTGCCCAAGATCTCGGAAGATTTCCATGCAATCACGTCCTAGCTGTCTAGATCCCAGGATTACACTGGCTGTTGTGCAATTTCACTTCCTTTTTTTCAGTTGTAGAATTGGTGCAATGAGGCAAACTGAGTTATCAAAAGGAACCAGGAGGAGAGAGAGAGTGTGAGTGAATTCTGTCAGAGAGAAAGATCGCAAAAGAATGGCACATCAGACCACTGATGTTATTTCTCGAAGTGCGGATTCGAATCTCGTGTTTGTATTCGGTCATTTGGGCCGGCCGGGGACGTTTTTCTGCTAGAGCCAGAGTTCCTCAGAGCGATTGCAGTCAGAGAGACATAAATGGCAGAGCCGAACAGATCGTCTTTCTGCCCCCACTGCTGCTGGTATTTGCTGCAGAGCTAACTCAGTTACGGTGTGAGATTGCTGCATTATGAAGTGTCCACAAGAGCAGCGCATTTCCGCTCTCCGTGCCTGAGTGTATGTGGAAACAGAATAGTGTCCGTCTAACATTTAGCTCTCTCCCCCTCTCCCTCCCCCTGTCTCCCTCTCTCCCTTCTCTCTCCCTCACTGAAACCTGACTGGGCTTTGATGTCTGTGAGACTCCCAGGAAAACTTCCCCTGTCTCACGGAAGGATTCAAACGTGGAAACCGTTTGAAGAGGGAATGTAAACTTCCCTAATGGTGTGTGGGTGGAGGAATGAAAGAGAAGCTGAAATGATCTCACGATTTGCCAATGAGAGCATTCGAAACTAGATGTTCGCTAGCTATTCAAATTCAGTGGTTGTTAAACCTAAAATTATGAATCAAAATGTACCCAACCGGCTTCTTAAAGCAAGACACTGGACTTCACAAAGCTTGTACAGGCAATCACTGAAGGTACGCGCATTCCCCTCAAACAAGTTCCCCTACCGCCTCCCTCAGTGTTTTGTGTAAGGAAGGCAGAGTTCAAAGAACACAGGGACGTCAAAGAGAAATGACCTTTACAATTGAAATCACTGCCATTCAAACCTAGTCCTCAAGGCCTACCTGCTCTCTTGTAGACCTTTCTGAGTATGATTGGAAATAATCAAAAATTCTGGGGGCTGTGCCCATACCGCTACTACAGCGACAGTGGCTAAGCAAGCTAACGGGAAAAAACGTCCAACATTCTGCAGTTACATCACACTGTAACTGGACTTATACTTCAGTTGAATTGCACTCTAATGGCAATCATTTTGTGAAGGAGGTGTCATCATCTTTGAGATGTGTGAAACATGCTAAAGCCTGTCTGGAGATGTAGGTCCATAAAAGGCTTTGCCTAATGTTTTGGTTGCTCATAGAGTTGTTGTGCAAGTGTTTGAAATGTATTGTTGTTCTTGTAATTATCATTAACCCAAATTGCCTTGTTAAATCTAATGTTATAAACCATTACAGTTTCCTCAAGAACTGGGAATGTTTTTTTTTTTATATTAGGAATGTTTATTTCATATTGGGAATGTTTATTTGATGTTGGGAATGTTCATTGATATTGCGAATGTTTATTGATATTGGGAATGTTTATTTGATGCTGGGCATGTTTATTGATATTGTTATCAACCTAAAGGATACTTTCTGTTCAGAAGGAGGTAATAACTCATTATGATGCAACAGGGTCCTACATGAAATGTGTATCTATATACAATAGTTTAGACTGCCTGTTAGGAGGTCTGGTGCATGTATATAAATTACGTATCAAGAGTCATTTTTGTTTACTGTTAAATGACATGCTTAGACTCTTGGCTTGCATGCACACAAAAGGGAACCCACCACAGTCTTACTGAAGAAATATCTTCTTTCAAATTGTGTTTACTTTCAATTCCTACTTTATCAAAGCTGAGCAAAACATCTAAGAGAGCCTCCTTTAGACCAAAAGTGCACAGTTGTCCTTAGCTAGCACTATTCCACTGCTCATTGGTAGGAGAGAGCTGTAGCAACCATGCGATTGTTGACTCAGGCATTTTCATGCAGAAGAGGGAATTGTGTGCTAATTAGCCCAGATGATCTTGCAAACATTTGTCTTACTATGTACACTTGCATAACAAGCAAATGGCAAGCAAATAGTTTGGCAACAGAAGGATAATATAAATCTGTTAAGATATCACAAGCTTATTGTTTTGAAATTATTATTAGAGACATTAGTCCAGTTCGACACAGGGACGTGGCGATAAAAGGCAGTTCAAGAAGGCCACTTTATAACCATTTGAAGGAGATGATAACTAATTATGATATTCACCAAATATTGATCATAACTGTTATTGGAACACCCAGAGATAACATTTGGAGAATCAATAGTAATGGAAGCTTTGGACAGACCCACATTCTTTGTAGCATAAAAGACTTGCAAGCCTCAAGAGTATAAAGTGGCATTTGGCTTAAAAGAAAGATAGACGTTTTTCCTTTTTCACATTGAGAACTCTACTTTTTGAGTGTTATAAATTGCTTCCACGCGGATTACAGTATTTTCAGAAGTTTTTGAAGCAATTATGTTTCTGTTATTTTGTCTCCGTCTTGATTGAACATTAGTCATTGCACACCAATATATTTTCTTCTGTATAGAAATCTGTTGTTCTTTACCAAGTTGTGATGGTAAAATGTATTTACTTATTTAATTTACCAAGTATGTACACCGTAACTTTAGATAATTGCATGAAAAACATTATCTCAGGTCTGCTACTCTGACACAGCATGAAATAAGAATTTCATAGTTTTTTGTTGTTGTTGTAGTTTTATGATATGAAGCCATTTGAATAATTTCTTCTGTTTGGTAGCCTTCTAGTGACTATTCATGTATGCCATGAAGTCTAGTGTACGCCCATCTTCAGACTTCTAACAAGACGCCTGAATTTTTTTTTTCAAAATAGCCTGGTATTTGGACCTGTTCATAATTCCCTCCAACCTGACTAAGGCCCCGGTTCCATCTGAAGAAAAACAACCCCAAAGCATGATGCTTCACTGTGGGTATGGTGTTCTTTAGGTGATGTGCAGTGTTGTTTTTGCTCCAAAAATAGCATTTAGAATTATTGCCCACAAGTTCTACCTTGGTTTCATCAGACCATAACATATTTTCCAACATGCTTTTGGGAAACTTGATGTTTGTTTTTGACATGATTTATCTTTGTCTAATTCTTTTACATCACAAACACCTGGCATTTTAACAGGGGTGTGTAGACTTTTTATATCCACTGTATACTACTATCATAATGCTTCCAGTGCATCAAAGAATTACATAGGTAAGAATGCATCCTCGTTGCATGTTATTTTTCATATATAAAAAAAATAGTCTCCAAATCTTTAGAGGTTAAGAGTTGGTCACGATAAAGTGTCTAAGCCTGACTGACAGGCCTTACAGAATGACAGCTGAATGTCACTCTTGGCCTATCTGCCGTCCGGCGAGAGAAAAGACGCCCAAAAGGAACATAGCAGTGCAAAACGAGAAGACCCCTTCTCCCTGGGGTCCTTCTCTGGCAAAAACTGTGCCGTTACTTGTAATTAACACACAATTAAAAGCCCTGGACATATTTAACGCTGAAGCTCTTTATAGCGCTTCATTAAATTTCTGTTGCCGAGCCATAATTTCCTTTCATATTCTTAACTGTTGTTGGTCATGTCTTGTCACTCAGACAGAAGAATGAATCCTTAAGACGGCTACCCCAACAGGTACATCCCAAATGGCACCATATTCCCTACATAGCGGCTTAGTCACAATATTGGCACTATTTATGATTACATCTGAGAAGCAGATAAGGAAAACAGCAACATAACAATCCTGCATTACAAGAGGAGCTTTGTCATAATCACTCAAAATTCCATAATGTGGCAGTCAGATTGGTTAGGGAGGATATCGAATGGGTCTAATTGATATAAAAGCACTAGAGGGATTATATGCACGTCTTACTTTAACTTTTTCAAGTAAATGTGTTTAATATACCAGATTCTTTAATAGAAAAACTGTCACTGCAAAATGTGTGGTATAATTAAATCTACAACTTGCACATGTTTTATGTCAACAATATTTGCTATACAAATTCTCTATTCCAATATGTATTTATGTATTCCATCTCTAAAGAAAGAATTCAAATTATATACAGTACTTACAAATGTACAGGAAGGGAATGATGGCAGTATGTTATGAAAAAGAATTCTAGGCCAAAGGCCCAACAAACCATAGACACATGCCCAGCAATACATTCATTAAAACAAGCACTAAGAAAACTGTCTGCTGAGGTGTGTATCTAAACTAGCTGAGCTGGCATTAGTCACAACTACTTTGCTAGTTTCCATAAGGCAGAACCATTTTGCAGTGGTAAGACAAGCTATATTTTAAACATTTTATTTTTATTCCATTTCATAGTTCTACCATTGTTTGGTGGAAATCTGTGTGTGCATGCGTGTGCGCGTGCCTTGTAGTTGGTCTTGATCGTCATTAACCTTATCTAGCAAAACATTGATACAATTCAGAATAATTACAGTGTCCAGCTAGCTGCTAGCATTCTCATTTGTTAAAAAGTTCGATTAAGTCAGATCAAACAGCATCTTTTTAGCATAATAAAAACTGATTCATTCTTTCCTCAGATTTTCTGTTTCATTTTGGGAGGCAAGTTCCTATGGTTGTTGTTCAGAAGCTTCACTTAGAAAAGATCCCACAGACCAGTTAAACTGTTGCACACTGCTACGTGGGTCTTAAAAGCAAGCTAAGCTGTCTCATAACAATTCATTAAAATGTTTCCTTGGCCATAACATTCCTGAAAAATAATGAATAAATCGCCCAGCCTTCAACAGATACTAAATACCAATTTAAAATGGCCTTTTTCAATCAAAACCACACCAATTTGATGTCATTCCCCACCTAACTCCCTTTTCCTGAAGTTCCCCAGAGCTAAGAATTTCCTTAAGACCAGTTTGAGTATTTTATTGCAATCATTAAATAAAAAAAAAACAGTTCTCTAATTATCTCTCTTTTAGTATGGAAGTTTGGAAGTGTCCAGTTTCCTGACAGACCGCGGAGCCCAGCCAAAGGGCTAGGACTGTCCTGCCAGTCAGTCCGTAATGGGCGGATGGTTTCACATACCACAAAATGATTATTAACTGAAAAATGGATCGATTCAACTCCCTCAAATCCATTGGGAGTTTTTGCAAAGAGACAGGCTAGTGGAAACAATTAGACATGAGAAAATCGGGAAAGGAGGGAAGAGAGAGTAAAAAAAGAAATAAAATATTGATAAAAATGTGCTTTATCAAATAAACATGTGAACAATGAGAACCTAAGTGAAAGGCTGTATCTGCCTCCCTGTGGTATTCAATGTTTACTGAATTTCCCTCAAATTGGTTTTCAAGTATCACGTCTCTCGGAGGGGTAGGAGGCTCAGGCAAGTCTTTGCCTAGTCTCAAAACCTGTCAGAGATCCCACTATCCAATGATCAATTGGACTCTATCCAGATGCCACAAAGGCTACTGAACTGAAACGAAATATGAGATGATAACGCGAGATGAGACTTCTTACAATTTCCAAACCATGTGATCATGTGAATGAATGATCCACTTTCCGCTCAAAGGAAAATTCATAGTGAATTATTTCATCTTTAGAAAAGCAGTCACACAGACACATAAACGTCAGTCAAATGCTATGTGATGCATAAACTGCTTTGACCTACTGTACATGCTAGCTGTCAAGCACAATTCAGTTTGATGTTTTTTAATATGCAATTCAAATATACATAAAAATGAATAAATATACAATACAAATACACAAAATCTCTGAACAGACATAGTACCTTATGTTTTACAGAATATTCTATAGCTATATACCAGTTAGAAAGTTTAGTCAACATTTTTCTGTGTGAATAGAAAAAAGTATTAGAGAAGGTACTACAGTGTATCAACAAATGCATTCACATTATCAATCCAATAATTGTAAAAGCTCATCACTAATTAGCTGATGAAAATAAATTCATAAACAAAATGATCAAGAACCAAAAATAGGCAAATGGATCCTCCAGTAAGTGTAGGATTTCCGAAGACCTTCTTGGCCAATCCTGGCTGGGACCTTCTTGGCCAATCCTGGCTGGGACCTTCTTTGCCAATCCTGGCTGGGACCTTCTTGGCCAATCCTGGCTGGGCTGCAATAGGAAGTGATTTTGTGAAGCAGAGGACAAGCTGAGCCATTCTTCTGCCACCACTTACTGCCAAACACAGACGGACAGGTTTGCAGTTTTAACTTGTGACTGACAATCAGAGCTCTTTCTCTGTGTCACAGAGGGGTCGAGGAGATATCCGCGCTGCACTCAGAGAAGTGGAAATGGAGATGAGACCGAAAGAGAGCACCTCCACGGAAAGTTACACCTTCCTAGGTTCCTCAATAAATCAGTGTCAGAGGGACACAACAGAAACCAGGGGCCTCAGTAACCATCAGTACGTCCACTTCTCACAGAACTCTGATGCACTTGGGGATCCCAAGATTTGGGTGGACACCAGTTGATTGGGATTAATGAAAATGTTTCATCACTATTCATGTCGAAAACGGATTTGGTAATGACCCAACGTTCTACCAACAAGGCTACATGCCAGCCCACACATAACATACATTAGATACCGTATATTCATATAGAATATAAAATAGATACAGCAGAGTCACATAACATACAGTAGATACAGTGTATTCTCTGTCATACTCTGAATTCTATACTGAAATATAATTTACAGTAGAATTGTAACATACAGTGGATACAGTAGAACCGTAACATACAGTGGATACAGTAGAACCGTAACATACAGTGGATACAGTAGAACCGTAACATACAGTGGATTCATATAGCTATGTAACAGTGTAACAGCGGGTGGAACGTTTCATTCTTTTGCTGTGTTTTTCCAAACTGAACAGGCACGCCACTTATCAGGAATCACTGGCCAGGCATTCTGTAACATTTAAATCATTTAGCAGACCCTCTTAAGCCAGTCAATGTGCAGCAAGTGGACCCATTTTTACCACTACCTTAATGTGGTCCAGCATGGGAGTCAAACCCACAACCCTGGCATTGCAAGTGCCACGCTCTACCAACTCAGCCACAACGTATCCCGCACGCACTATCAGAAGATAATTGTTTTTCTATCTGTTTACCACCTTAAAATAGATTAAATAGGAAATGATCTGGAGCGCAAACAGCAGAGGAACAACAACAGCGAAGCCTACCAAAGACAGTCTATTAATTTTATCACGGTTGGCTGAATGAGACAGGGATTAATGGTGATATTTGTTGTAAGCCTAAACCAAGAATAAACCAGTCACGTCAGAAAAATAGGGTATTCTTGCATCTTCAGAAATAAGGCCTGAAAGTGAGTTGGAAATACTACATAGACAAATGCCCTTACGCCAACTCTCAATATGTTTTCATTATTTTCACAGCATGAAAATAATTATTGTGGTTTAAAAACCTTTATTTCTCAAAGAAAACTCTTTCAGCTTGTGATTAATTCAACCCCTAGAGTTTGTGCGCATCAATAGTCTGACATTTGTGGAGAGATACGCACATTTTCCCATTCAGGTAAACATGTATCGATGCTAATCAATGCAGGAAAGTGCAGCATGCGAGGGTCAGAATATTTTCTGTGCACTGGAACATTTAAAAAATGAGGCCCAATCATCTCCGTCAGCTGTGTGTGTGCAATGCATTATGGTTGTTGAAGTCCTTGCATTACAGTGCAGCTACGTCATTGCAACACAGGGGACAAATCATAGTTGTACCAACCGTGCCTGGGAGGCCTGCAATTGTTGTATATTAGCTGGACAATTTTCATCCTTCAAGACCCTTTATTCTGGCCTACTTCCTGGTGATCAGTGTGATAAAACAGCTTTGTTGTGCTTCAGAGGACACATGTCCCAATCTTTGACTTTCCCAAGCCCACTGAGATTTACCCGCAATGAGACAAGGTGATAATCCCAAATAGGACACCATGAAATTGGGGTGAGAAAAAAGGGGTACAGATATAAAAAAAAGTGTCCAGTGTAAGGTTGGTATTTGGAAGTAAGCAGGAAAAAGACCATACCTCACTTGTGTGGTGACAGTAGAATTCCAAGCTAAAAATGACAAACTATACGCTGTATATATGAGCAAGTACTCTAAACCTACTATCAGCCACTGCATTCCAGCAAAACGAATGACCACGTTGTTTCTCACTACTTTCTAACCACTGCTTTGACACTCAAAGCTATGACAAGATTACATCTCACTCCTTTCTCACTCTCCGAAGACAGGACATTTTCCCGCCCTGTATCAGCGGTGTTTCTCATCTAGTCACCAGCCTCCTGCTGTAGAAGGGCAGTAACTGATGTCGGCTGTGTCACCTAGCTTCTTTATATTACTGGCTCCCTGTCATCGGGCTATGTGTATCCTCAAACACTGGGAGCTATCAGATCCTCCTCTCCAATCTCTCAGAGCCTCTCATCTCTGTATGGATTTCGGTACACAACCTCAAGCTCAACATTGACAGGAGGGACCTGCTAGAACATTTGTAAATTACAAACCAAACTCACACAGGAAGTCCTAATTCAGGCACTTGGTTTGCTCAGATGGCATGCTTATGCCATCAAACAACTTACCCAGAATGCCACAGCCTTTCTGGTGTTCAACTTTCCCCAAGTTGTCCCATATCAGGTAACACTCCACTGGCTTCTAACTGATTCTTGAATCAACTATAAGACCATATATTAGACCATATATTAGACCATATATTAGACCATGTATAGGACCATGTATAGGACCATGTATAGGACCATGTATAGGACCATGTATAAGCCTATAATATGGAGCTTTCCTATGAAAGAGCGAGCTAAACCGCCCCTTTTTTCCTTTAAGCCACACTCAACCCCTATTTAACTACCCAATGTATTTGTTCCCCCCCCCCCCATTCCAGCACTACAGGAGGAAAGCTCCCGTTCAGCCCAGACAACTGTTTGCTGTCCTGGCACCTCGAGCGTGGAGCCAACCTCCCAAGACATGTCTGTTGAGGAAGCACACCGGAGAGGTCCAGCTGCCTGTCCAACCCAAGTCTTCATCACACCATGGAGCTCAGAGAAACATCCTTTACCTTTCCCTCTGCAGCACAGGTCTCACGCATCCCAGCGCCCAAAAGACGAAACATCACACAGTAAAGGATTTGATCAGAGACAGAAAGGTAATAAATATTAATGTTGTGTTTATTAAATTCAGAGCTATGCCGTAGTGTGGTCCAGAACATAAACCGACTTGGTAACCCGGTTCCTGGGGCAGCAGAAACTCGGCGATGCCATTGGGGGTTCTGTGAACCAACAGAAGCCTTTCATCAGGACTTCGGCACTGCATGCTTGGAGTAACCATAAAAACCCAGCGTCCTAATAGGGGGTCCAGCGGGATCGGTGTTGTCGTGCTCTAAATGCCACACATTGATCTGAGAAACCAGTGGACGTTAAACTCCCCCATGAAGCCCAGTAAAACGGTGCCGTGATGCTGCCTGGAAATGAGAGAAACCTTTTCTGGAACCACAAACACAGCTGGCTGAGTTGCGGACAGTCTTTTGTCTGCCTCTTCATACAGGAACCAATAGCTCAAGATAAACCAGACATGGGAGGGTGATGTGTGGAGGAGCTGACAAGCTGATTGGGTGTTGGAAGACCTAAGGGAGAGTTGAAAATGATCCAGAGCCAATGTCTATGTCGGGGGGGAGGGGGGGCGGGGTGAAGTTGTCCTTCAGTTGGCTTGGTACAATATAATTAGGAGGAATGATCTCTGCTGCTCAACGATCTGCCGATCTTTAGTAGGACTACAGATCCGTCCAGATCATTACTGGGTTTAGCAGATAGTGTGCTTATCCCACTTCATCACATGCAGTTTAAAGAGCTTAGCCGGTGATGAGCATTTCTGTATCATATGCTAACTGTTGAGGGTCTGGCAACATGGTCCTTAGTTGGTGGTTTTCTGGGCAGACTGGCAGACAGGCAGACTGGCAGACTGGCAGAATTCAGACATCCAGGCAGAATTAAGGCAAATAGTGACACGATTAAAAAGCAGCCCAACAATGTCAGACTGTAATATGATTAATTGACTGAAATAAGATTCAGGGGTGATGGATTTTGGTTAGTATCTGCCCCGTTTCTGCGCCGTATCTGCCCGGACAGACGGACACACACACACACACACACAGGCACACACAGCATCCTGCATATCACGATGTTATACCTCCACCCAGAGAGCCAAACCTGCTCATCTCCCCATTAGATGCATATCTTTGAGGCTCGCCGGCACTCTTCCCTAAGTCAGCCGATTGACCAGGGCCTTGACTTCTTAGGTTTAAAATAGCTGTTTTCAAAGCCAGTACATAAATTCCTACTGCCTCCTGATAAAAACATATGCCATTTTTCATACATAAGGGATGAAAAATTCAGAGCACACAGGAGACTTATCTGAGGCTCGGCATCCAGCTCTTTCAAACATGTAAGAGGACTTTCAAGGCGGGTACGTCTACAGTAGCTTACAATCACACACACATACACACACACACACACACACGCACAGCGAGACCAAAGTATATCTGTCATCCGTGGGATTATAAAACGCTAAGAAGATTTGAAAAGAATATATTCCAGCATGGGATCACATGTCCCTGAGCCCAGCTGCACATGGAGCTAAGGTTTCGGGATTAAGGACGATATTCTTTCTGGAATCTTGTTCCAGTTAAATATTACTTCTCAAATCCATGTCAGCAGTGCCACAGGTCATCAGGCTGTAGAGCACAGTGTTAGCATCCCTTATGTAAAACATGGTCGTGACGCTACGCAGCGAATGAGGAAACGCTGGCCACGCGTCACAGGGATTCGAATAAATAAAAGTGATTCTACCCCCCAAACGGAGGACATCATGGCCAGAATCAGTAAGGTTTCTAAAGGATTCATTGGTCCAGAAAGAAGATAGTATGACTGCCAAGTTCAGCAGATTCACATGGAAATCTCAATATTGACATTCATATTGCTAGAGCACGCAATCTTTAGAAATATTCCCAGTCACCTACATTATAATGTCTGTTTTATAATTCCTGGTTTGTTTGTTCTCTTTCAACGGCTCCCCACAAACACCAAGCCCCTGGTCAATTAGGCTGCACAGTTTCTCCCCCTCGCTGTCAGATTCACTATCATTTTGTGTGCTATTCTGTTTGGTCAAAAACAGTCAATCGATTGTTCCACACAAGACCAATGTTTCTCTTTGTGTTTGTTAGTGTTTCAATCCATAACACACAAATAATCAAAATCACTGTGTGTCTGCCATATGGTAGCAGAACAAGACACCCCTGACTCGGCTAGCCCGGGCCAACGATGTCGGCCGCACATTTTCTTCGTCACGTTGTCTCGTAAACGTCCTGGAGAGGCGCCATGTCCCGTCGCAAGCCCGGTGGTTGTGGGCGGTACAGTCGCCATGGAAGGCGGTGTAAGAATGTGCATACGATCCGTATGTCTCCGGCACTGTTACTGTTACAAAGCAGTTTGGGAATGAATCGCCTTTTATGCATATTTCACCTGACAACATTATCCACAGCGAATGTAATGTTATTCCTGATCAAAGGTAAAATGGAAAATAAGCAAATTTGTGTGTAGGACTGCCCATGATTCATTAATCTGTACTGTCAAAATCAATTTCCATGTATTCAATAAAAAGGCTGGTCTCCTAATAGGTTTGTAGACTTTCCATCAGCAAGCCGAAAGACAGTCCCCAACTGAAATATGTAAAAATGTATACAATTTAGCCACTAAACTGATGTGAACTTCATTCCACTCCCAAGTATCTGATCACAGTGATGTAGACGATGACTTAGGAGCAACCCAAAGTTACTTTAGAGATGTTGTGAATAATCACAGAGTTGCCGCGTAGCGGTCTGAGATTATAGTCTTGACTGTGCTGCAGTCAGACGAGTGGCTGCAATGACCCAGTGGGATCCCAAAGGTATCACCAGGGTACTGGGGAGGCATGGACAGCAGGCCTCTCTTTGTCCATGTGGACTCTAGGGAGCTCACGTGGTTGTCATCTGGGAGACGCAAATCTATTGGACTAGACTGTAGATATAATTGGAAATTTAGCAATTATTAAGGATGGGTATGGGGTAGAATGAGAAAAAGACGCATCACTATTGACTTTCAAATTCAAAAGATTCCTTTATTGTTTTTATGATGCAGGCTCTGCCTGGGGGGTTAGTGACACCAGGCCTGTAGATAGAGCACCCCACCAGTCACGAAATGCTGCCAGAATATATCTCTGGCTGGCAAGGTTGTTTTGCCCCTGAGCAAGGCATTCATCCCAAACCGCCAGTTGAAAGCAGAAGTGTTTATGTTTCCATTTTCAAACTAATGTCCGTGTAATTTGTTGACACCTGCGTAAGCAGAGAAGTGCCCAGTGTTTTGACCGGCAGAAAAGCGTCAGTGTATCTGTGGAGGCTCCTCCAGTTCTGAGGCCCGTTACTAACTGGCCCAAATGGAGCCCTCGCCCCCCACAACCGCAGAGGAATGGGCCTTTATAAGTCATCTGAGGACAAAATGGATTCCCAGACAGATCAGGATGCTTGCCCTGTGCTGCCTTAGTCAAACGCATGGCATCTCCAGATCAGGATGCTTGCCCTGTGCTGC
>JACXGJ010007180.1:0-12701 GCA_016801105.1 Esox niger | reverse complement strand
TGCGAGCTCACACAAAAACGTGTGACGTGTGTGCCTTCTGGTGCCACTCAGAGGAGGGGTGAGGGCCTTGAAAGTGTCGGGTCACAAATGATGCCATGCCTCCTGTTTCCCACCTGCCACGGCACATTACAAAGATCCACTTGTGTTTGGAAAGCTAATAGTGTTCTGTGTCACACATGACCCGCCATCACCAGAGGAGACGGTGTTCGAAGCGACAAGAGTGTTCGATATCGTTGTAATTTGATCTGCACATTTGGGTCAAGAGGCGGGGCCCGGGCAAAATGAGCCATATTCCCGCAAACCATTTCACAATTATTTCACGTTGTGATTCCACAATTCAGTATGTCCACGGCGTACGGACCCTGCCGCTGAGTCTCCCGGCCGCCCCGGCAAACGATTGATTATCAATCGCTCGAAACCATGCGACAAATTGGTAAATAAATGTGCCCGCTGGGGCTGTGAGGCGAGGCAGCCAGCGAGACGGAGCGTCGAGGCCTGTAAAAGGCAACTGACGCGCTCTGCCAGAGGCAGCGGGGAGCCGGAGCGTGTCAGGAGGGCAGGGAGGAAGAGCAGACGAGCAAGAGGCTGTCACCAAATTCCTTGAGTGCACAGGGTGCCTTCAACCTTTACAGACTTCCTGTGTGCACTCACCGGCTACAAGCTACTTGACGGGATCCGGAAAACAATGTTATTGTTTTCAACAAGGAGAGGTCTTCGAAGCATGGTCTCATCGACAAACAGACACGGTGTCGCCCGAACCTGCCTGTATGCACTACACACGGTGGAAAGGTTCAGGTGGATGCTTCTCATTTGAAGTGTACGAGTCACAACACAGGTTAACCTGCTGGGGAATTTAGATTGTTTTAGGAAATATCTCTCTGGATTGTTGCCCTTTTTAAAGCATCCATGTTGTTTTTGCATACTGCTACCTAATTAACAAAAAAACGAACCTGTACATATTTATTTACTGTATTTTCTGTCCTTTTTATGACAGTGTTTTTAATAGTGGAGGGTTGAGGGACAACATTATAATATTACCCTGACTTACAAAACTTGGGACGCTGTATAAAATAAAATAAATAAAAACAGAATGCAATGATGTTCAAATAATTGAAATACGATATTCAATAGAAATTGTGCAACAATTTAAGAATACTGTTTCTCAACTAAAATTGCAAAGAGTTTGGAGATCTCATCATCTACAGAACATAATGAAAATGTTTAATTATTTTTAGGAATCATGGACTCCGCGTCCTCCGGACTAATGAGGAGAGGGACCATCCGGCTTCTTATCAACGCATAGTTCAAAAGCCAGCATTTTACGTTGAGAAACAGTATTCTTAAATTGTTGCACTATTTGCTTGCGCAGTCTTTCACAGAGTAGAGGCACCATTGATGCTGAACAATATATACAGGTTTTGGAATTTATACAGCGTATACATACGCTGCCATCCAGACAACGCCTCTTTCAGGGAAGGCCTTGCTTAAGACAATACCAAACTAGAGTATATTCTGTATGTATTATAACAGCATGGCTCCGGAGTAAAATAGTCCTGATGCTAAAGTGGCCTGCAGTTCAGACCTGGGCTAATTGAAAACATATGGCACATTATGAAATGAAAAATACGACAAAGGAGACCCCAAACTGTTGAGCAGCGGCAATCCTATATCAAGCCAGAATGGGAAAACATTTCACTCTCACAACAACAGCAATTGGTCTCCTCAGTTCCCAAATGCTTACAGAGTGTTGTTAAAAGGTGATGCAACACAGTGGTAAACATGCCCCTGTCCCAAAAAAATGTAAACGTGTTGCCGACATCAAATTCTAAATGGGCATGTATTTTTACAATAACTTTATCGAACATTGATATGTTGTCTTTGTATTACTTTCTATTGAATACAGGGATAAATGATTTGCACATCATTGCATTCTGTTTTTATCTGCATTTTACCTAGTATTCCAACTTTTTTGGAAACTGTGTTGTAATAAATTAACGTGTACAGTCCAAAATGGACACACATAAGGGCAACCTGTTATTCTAAGCAAACACTCTGTTGTTGACCGTCTTTTCTGACCAAATAATTCCAACCCAAGCTCAGTTATTTTACTATTTTAACAAAAATCTCTTGCAGGTCTTTTGGACAAAGCTTGCCTGTTGCCCACCACTGATCGGTAGCCTACCCCCTCACTCAGATGAACAGTCATTGGTCGATTAGTATCAGTTTGATATCAAAGTACACCAAAGATAAAAACAAGCTAAAATCCACGGTATTCTTTGCAAACATCTCTGAAATAGATACATTTCAGACACATTTAAGATTTGTCATAAATGTCACAATTCTAGAGTGTTATTTTGACTTGTTTTGAGTGTGGAATGGATAAATCACTTTTCGGAATCCACATGCCCTTTAATAAAGAAACATAAAGTGCTTACAGCATAAAGCGCTTGTCGTGGTCAATTTCTTTTCAGATTTTTATGAGAAATGACACAGCAAAAAAAATCCTGTCTCAGTATGTTTTGTGAGCTCAGGGTGGGAATCAGTCTCTGTTTGAGTTTGTTTGGCGTTCCACCTTTTAGCCAGGCATCTGCTGCCAAGGAAGACACATTCTCTTCGTATACAAGATGCAGTGTTGCACATCAAATGTTACAAGAGTTATTATAAAACCCATCAACCTTCCCTACCTTAAAGTGATGGATGGCAGAGAAATGAAGGCTGTAACATGCTCAGTGTGGATCTGAACATGAATATTAAACTTCTCGGGTAGGATTTTCTAGAAACCAGTGGGTTTAGATTCATCAGGGAATACAACTGAGCAGTAGGAGTGAACTTACATAACTAAATTAAAAGGAGTGAGCTCAAATTACATTTGTTCTAGAGTGGGCAGACAGATTGTTCTTGTCAACATTGCACCAGCATTCACACCACATGTTATGATGGTAAAGTCGTAGTAGGCCATTTGCTGTTTTTTCTCCAACACTTAAAATTCAGGCCAAAAAGACAAGGGGGGAATAGTATGTTTTTGGGGAGGTATAGGGTTATAAAAATAAACACTTATTCTGCCTTAGCAACTCATCTCTGACCTGGGACTGATATTTTTACCTGCATCTCAGGCTATTATTTCTGTGTCTATACTTTGAAAAATGCCATTGTCTTGAATTCTTCTTCCTCACTGGATGTTTCTAAACGTATATGGTTGTTTTTGATCATGTTCCCATTGGCTAGTTCTTAGAAATCATGCGTGGTCTACAACCGTCAACCTGTGTCTCTCAGTTCTACAAACAGAAGAGAAATTGTTTGGATTCCATCGACATGTTATCAATACAAGACTTAAGTAATAATCTTCTACTTTCCTGTGTGTGTTGATGCATACTGATTCAGAGTACATAAAACAGAGTATTGAGATTAACTGTAAATGATCTATTTACTTAGGTCTTAAAATGATGTAACAGTGAAACAGCGGAGGTTTGCCTGTGCTCTTCGCCCAGATTCCCTCACTGACATATCATACAGGAACATGTAAGTACAGTCACAAAACTCATTAGATATCATTGTTCTTCCCTCGCCCACCTCCTCTTTTTCCAACTCTTCTTGTAACCTCTCTCTCTCACACTCTCTCTTTCTATCTATCTCTCGTGTTGTCGTTCAGTGTTTCAAAACACAAGTGCTTTTTATTATTGTCGACATCCTGACGACGTAATCAAGCCATGATTTCAGTTTGGTGTGTCGACTAGCAATGTTCTCCACTTGGCAACACGTTGACAACTGTGCCCAACAAATAGTGTAGGGTTTTGCAAAAAAGGTTACATGAAACTGACAGTTGTGTGAAGACAGGTGAAAAGTGATTAGGGGTTGGTGTAAATGGTCTAATTTCTGGAACTTGGTTTTGTGTGTATTGTTCATAGAAACATTTTCGTTGTTTTATCAATTGTGAAAAGCTGCAAAATCAGGATGATTGTGGAAAACCGGTATAACAAGTGCGCATTCTAGTGGTAACTCCGGGGATTGTACGGGACGTGTATAGTTAAACCTGCAGAGCAACAATGGAAGCTACTTACGATAGAATATGTATTCTGTGTAACTGGACCAGATCTTGTCCTCCGTGTGTTGGTTTACGGTGGACGCTGTGACCGAAGAATTGCAGGCCACCATCAGGAAACCACACTCCGACAACATGTCGAAGGATCTCTCGAGGTGTTTGAACTTCAGGTAAAACCGGGAAGTATATCGATCCGGTGTCCTGTCCGGGTCCCGACTCTCGTTCAGGGTCTCGCCGAAAACTTCCTTAGCTAGTGCGACTCTCCCACAAATCAAAATCCGCGGGACCCTTCTGAATTTCGCGTCGGTTTGACTCTCTCTGCCCATCGTGCAAGAGCCCCGGTAACCAACTGTAATGAAACCACATTTTCGGTCCGCCGGGACGAGTGAGGACGGCGGACACATCTTGTGGTCGCTGCCTTGAGAACCATCTTCAAAATCACTGTGGAAGTATTCGTCTGGACTGTGTTTTAAATCGTCAGGGGTCAACAGTTTGACCAAGTCTGGCAATTGGAAGTACTCCGCCTCTTTCCTAAGCCTCCCCTTCTCTGGAAAATGGTCCGGCAGTACAACTTGTTTGTCTCTGAGGTAGTCCAACACGTATCGAAACAAGAATCCATCTCTGTCGATAAAATAGCGTCCCTTGGGGTCCCGCGCCAAGTCGTTAGTAGCATCTTTCTTGGATGAGAATATTTTGCCCAGCAACGAATTCGGGGTGCTTACTAAAGTTGCATGGCGCGTATAATACACCTGCCCCCCGACATTTAGTTCAACAACATCTGGGAAACTATTCTGAGCCAATCCGTGTTCTTTGGCCGTTGGGTTAGTCCTACAGTTACCACTCAATGCCATTGTTTCCGTCATGAATTACCACAACTGACACTAGATTTGTTTGAAAATAAACCGTTGATGGAAGTCCAAAAGTTGCAATTATGTGTAGTTTAAATAAAACCACGCAGGATGTCTTGGTGTTTGAAAAATCGAAAATGTGTATTTGAACCCACTCAACGTAAATGTGGACAAATACTTATAATAAAGCCATCCATCCACCTACCCGTCGCAGTAGTCTAGTCGTCGGAAAATAGCCTAGTGGAGGATGTCCTCGAGGTCCCCACTCACAATTTTGAAAGGACAGAGCTGGACATTTGAAAAATCTGTGTTCTGAGAGTAGAAAAGAAGTACGCGTCAAAGGTTTGCACCTTACCAGTGTGCATCCGTTGTTCTGCCTCCATTTCTCTAGAAGAACATTGCCGATGAAAAATGACGGATGTTCATTAGAATCACCGCGGCCAGATCAAATAGAAACGCTGTCTAACAGAACATCAATTGCCTGCTGTTTTCTGCTTGCTCGAGCAGAATCAATAGGCTCTACATAATTATCTGCATATATGCATTTACGTTTACCATATATTCATTCGAGAAACTGCCCCGAAAACTTCTTAAATTTCGTTATCGTTTTCCTTTTAACTTCCTTTGAACGCGAAGATTTGTTCTTCCTGATTAAAAAGGCTATCTGAAGAGTAACTTCACAAGAGGATGAATTCCTTCCGCCCTAAGGAGTCTTCTAGCGTAGTACTAGCCTATTAATAAAAACACTTCACCTGGTCCAGAATAAATCTATCCAGTTGCTCAGACAATTCCCTCTCCCCAGTGGTCAGGTTGTGCCGTTAGCGGTCCGAAGCACACATTTTGTCATCGGTGTGCGCGCCCTGAAGGCTGGATAGCGGAGCTGTAGAAGGAGCTGAAACGATTCTCCCAGTCTCCTCCAAGCAGGGTGGTGCCGGGTAAAAAAATAAATAAAATCCTAGCTGATGTTGCTTCAGTGTTGCAGGGATAAATCATAATGGATGATGAATCATTACATTATATCAAAACAATATACAAAAATGTAATGTGGTAAAATATACATTTAAGATTGTTTATGTCAACACCAATGCCAGTAGGCCAAAAACTCATGCCAATTGTGAATCTACCTAATATGATTACGTTTCAAGAGCCAACACCCGATCGAGTGCGGTCTTTTCTCCAACATCATAGTCCATTCGTTTTTTTAAAAGTTATTTTAAATGTAAAAAAAATGACAGGATTTGGTAGAATGGACCATAGTTTGTCAACCACAGAAAGCAACGATGATATCATTGCATAGTTGACGGTATGAACTCGCACTGCAATTAATTACATGATCTGTTGTTGCACATTGCCTCAACCGTTAACTTCAACATTTTGATTAATATGCAACAGCGCCTCTCGCTGTATGTTCGACGCTCCGAAATAAAGCTACCCATTTCAGGACCACAGACAGCTCTACCTCTTCACGCATACCATGCCCAGCCGCTTGCCGCTGGGACACGTTTGGGCAATGTTTTTTTTACAAACTCAACATGTAAGTCTATGTTGTGAATGTCTACTAAAGTCATGATGACCAACGGAATGAGGGGTTTAAATAGACAATAAAACCAATACATTTGTATAATACATTTTTTTGTCATACCCATGGTTTATCATACCAGGCTTTCAGCCAATCAGCATTCAGGTCCCCAACCAGCCCCTAGTGTTGCAAATCCTGCTTGCTGACTGGCTGAAAGTCATGATATAATTAAGCAAGAAGACTTTAGGTGGTGTCTGCCTGGCCAATATAACATAGCTAACGGCTGTTCTTAGGCACAACGCTTTGCGGGACTCCTTACTGATATAAACCCTTTACCAATGCACTTAGAGCAGTAAAAAGCAATGTGATGTCATACCTGTGGTATATGGTTTCCTATACCATGGCTATCAGCCAATCAGCATTGATGGTTCATATGACCTGTTCTATAATGGCAGTATACCGCCAGTATGGCATCACATCCCTTTCATCTCCACCTCGAGGTTTGTGGCATCTAGGTTTCCAGGCACTGTGATGGTGCTCGAGCACTACCCGACCCCACCCTGTGCCTCATTGCTCAAGAATCCCACATTAACCCTGACAGAAGATGGGCTATTTTCTCATTCTGAACACTATCCTTTTGGATTCGTCGCCCCGCAACTTTGAACAGGTGATTAAAACCACTCTGGCGTGACCCTGGATTATACTCTACAGGAAATAGAAGAGATGATGCAATTGCCTTGCTTAAAAAATACAAAGCAAAAATGTATTTTTGTGGTATTTCTGCAGAGCATACTTGTTTGGCCCACTGTGGAGGCCTTGCGGAAACCTCCGTAGGGCCCTGAATCAGATATAGCATACAGGAGGCCTCGTAGAAACCTCCGTAGGGCCCTGAATCAGATGTACCATACAGGAGGCCTCGCAAAGACTTCTGTAGGGCCCTGAATCAGATGTAGCATGCAGGAGGCCTTGCGGAAACCTCTGTAGGGCCCTGAATCAGATGTAGCATGCAGGAGGCCTTGCGGAAACCTCTGTAGGGCCCTGAATCAGATGTAGCATACAGGAGGCCTCGCAAAGACTTCTGTAGGGCCCTGAATCAGGCTGTGGACGAAGATGAAAATCATTATTATCTGGATTGTTGTTTTTGTTCAGACATCAAACACTGCCTGAAATAATCCCGTGAAAGGAAGCATAACAGATTCTTTTTTTTCATCACTTGTTTCTTTCGTCTGCTCTCATTGACCACACCTTCAATGTCATAGTGTGTTGTACACCTGGGAAGTATTTCAGAGGATCACCATAATGCCCATGTCACTGCTCTATCAGCAAACATCAATATCCTTGTGAAATCTGTCACTGAGTAGGTAAGTGTGAAACATCTGAGATGCTAACACTTTCTTTATTGATACCCTTTTCTTTAGGTTGTCTTTTCTCAGTACATATGAATATTCACACAGTTTTACAGTACAGTATATCCAATGCCTTAGGCAGGTTTAAAGTATGATAATTTTCCATACATGCACCAAAATCTCTCAAAATGCTATTGAGAAAGGGAAAAAGGACTAAAATGCTAATCATAGTAGTTAAGTGTTCTTATGCAGGATGCAGTAAGTCACAACATTTTCACTGCCAGCACAGGACCAGAACAGCTGTTACTTATAACGAAACAAGGGGATGTTTTTTATTATACTGACTGGACTCAGGACTTTGCTTCCACCATTGGACATCAATCTGTTTGTGATCTGGAGGGAATACAAATGGGGCAAAACATTCAATTAGCTGTGTGCTTAGAATCATGAACGCTGATTGGCTGGTGGTACAGTTAAGCAATAAGACACAAGGGGTTGTGGTGTTTATTGCCAGTAGAATATGGCTAAGATAAGAGCTGTTCTGAACACAGTGCTTAGGTGTGGTATATTGGCAATATACCACTGATGCCCAATATGCTGTACTGGTTGCAATAACAGCAGTAGAAAGTTATGTCATGTCAAATCCGTGGTATGTGGTCTCTTATAAACCAGGTAGTTTGAATTCTGAATACTGATTGGCTGATAGCCGGGGTATTTTAGTCTCCACACTCCGGAACTCTTCTGATACTGGACTCCATTGAACATCGTTGATGTGCTGTGTGCTGCTTGCTGTTACCTACCTGGCCAACATTTTAGAATTTATTTCATACGAACTAAGTGGTTAAATTCTTCTTTAAAAGTTTACCAACATATTATTTTTATCTACTGATATTTTAGACAATTTTTCTACACGTGAACTACCGGAAGACCCAAAGCTAAGTAGCATTATCAAGTCAAAAACTTGCAAGTGTAGAGAGTACCTAGATATTTTTATTTATGTTGGCACCAACACTGTTAGGATGAAAAAGTCAGGGTACAAAACAGAACATTGCATCAGCGTGTAAACTAGCTAGAAAGATGTGTCGACATCAAGTAATTCTCTCTGGCCTCCTCCCAGCTAGGGGTAGATACGTGCTCGACAGCTGACTCAAACAACTCAATCGTTACATAAAAACTGAGTTTTGCCCGTTGCAGCAGGTAGAGATGGTAGATAACTGATCCTCTTTTTGTGACTCCAAGAAATAGGGCCAATCCTGATCTGATGAAGAGGGACGGACTCCATCCTAGCTTGAATGCTGCTCTTTTATCTAGGAACATTGACAGGAGTCTCACTCCTCTAGCCTCACCATGAGATAGGGTGCAGGAGAGGCGTCTGTCCATAGCATATAGACTCTGGAGTAAGCCCACAAGCTTTTTTAATTATTACAACATTACACTCTTAAAATGTTCACCCGGCTCAACCAGAAGTGGACTGGTCACACCTCTGAACCTGGTTTCTTCCTAAATCTCGGCCTTCATAGGGTGTTTGTCCTAGCCACTGAAATTCAACATTTTTGTTGTTTGCTCTTTTGGGTTTCAGGCTGGGTGTTTTGTGAAAGCACTTTTTGACTGCTGTTGTAAAAAGGACTTTATAAATGCCTTGATTGATAGCATAGCCAGAGCAGTTAGCATAATTCTGCCTATTGAGATTGTGACACGTTCCAGGCTGAAAAAAGTTCAACAAGGTAGTGCTAACAATAGCAAACTTATTAAGATAAAGCCTTCCTTTACCTGGGTTATTAATAAAAATGACTGCATTGTCTCCCATCTTAAAATGGGACTCCTTAATGTTAGATCCCTTGCTTCAAAGGCAATTGCAGTAAATGATTTAATCACTGATCATAAACTGAATGTTATTGGCCTGTGTGGATCATGGATAAAGGCTGGTGAATTTACTGCACTAAATGAGGCCTTTCTTCTTGGCTGTACTAGTGATCATATCCCCTGTGCATCCAGAAAAGGTGGTGTTGCTAATATCTATGACAGTAAATATAATTTGACACTTAAACATTACTGGTTTTCATTCTTTTGAAGTTTTATTCATGAAAGCTAACCAAGCTGCTAAATTGTTTTTCATAGCTACTATTTATAGGCCCCCCAGGCCAAACACAATGTTACTCAGTGAGTTTCCTATATTCTTGTCTTACCTTGTAGTCATGGCAGATAGTATTCAAGTTTTTGTCGATTTCGATATTCATATTGAAGTCAAACGACCCTCTTCAAAAAGCCTTTGAAGCCATAATTGACTCAATGGGTTTTATCCAGCATGTCTCAGATTTAGTCCTGTCACGAGAAATCGATATTGTAGATCGAATAATTATTCCCCAGAATATCAGATCACAATCTTATTGCATTTAGCGTTAGAACAAGAAACCCACTTGCACCGCAAACTATGATTTAAAAAAAGCCATAATATAAATTTTTGGAATACAAATAGATTTATTGATATTCTTCTAGGCTCGCTCATCGATAACAGAGTAAATAAATGTGCAAATGATTTAATCGAGGACCTGAACTCAACACTGCAAATTACTTTAGATATGGTTGCACCAATGAGAACAAAAAACAAAACAAATGCGCAACAAGAGACTTTGGTGCACAGACGACACTAGAGCCGTCAAGCAAGCCTCCAGAAAATTGGAGCGAAAGTGCGCACCACCAAGTTGGAAGTATTTAACCTGGATAGACATTACATTACAATACTGAAAAGCACAAACATCGGCTCAATCAGCTTATTTCTCCAACCTGATTGAGGTGAACGAAAACAATCCCAAATGTATCTTTGATACAGTTAACAAAAAGCAATGCTCAACAAGTGAAGTGGGTCTTCAATTCAGCAGTAATGAATGTGAACTTTTTTGATGAAAAGATCATCACAATTAGAAAACAAATAACTGACTCATCCTTAAACAGGTATACTCCTCAAATCTGGGCCTCCCCCGGATAGGACCAGTGTCACTGGACCACCGTGTCTCAGCCCCAAGGTTTTACACCGCCCCACTCAATCTGGTCATGCTTTTGATATGGATTAGTATTTATAGACTTTTGGACACAACCAAAATGCATTTACTCATTATTACAACTTTTACTCTTAAAAGGTTGACCGCCAGAAGAGGTCTAATCACCCCCCTGAGTCTGGTTCCTTTCTAGGTTTCCTCCCAAATTTGGCTCCTCTTGGGAGTTTTTGCTAGCCACTGTGATTCAACTTTGTCGTTGCTTGCTTTTTGGGTTTTCAGTTTTGTTAAAGCCACCTACATGTCAATGGCTCCTGTTTGAAAGTGTGGCATGAAAGAAGCCCATCCTGAGCCAGACCCACAGATTGCAGCTCCTGAACAATACTAGGCATCATTGGAATTGTATTTTGTGGTAAAATGAGACAAAGATTCCAACAAGACCTTGAAGTTGAGACCAGAATATGGCTCACCATATCCGCATTCACTTTTGCTCAATTTCAATATGGCTGCCAATACTTCTTGAGTTGACAGTAAATATGAAAAAAAAAATGGGTGTCATTTTTACTTTTACTCGTGTTGTTGCTTCTGTACTGTGGTAGTGTGGTAATATGGAAAAGGCCTCTGTTCTGTTCATTACTTTTCCATGGTATAGTGCAGAATATTTGTGTTTACACCTTCCTTAACGTGTGTGTGCATGTGTGTGTGTGTGTGTGTGTGTTCACCTATCGTGTGTATTGCATATTTGTTTTCCCTTAAGGTTGTCTTTTTTCCTGAAATCCCGCTGGTCCTCCATCTCGCTTCTCTTCATGTCCAGGTGAAACCAGGAGGTGTGGAGATCCTGAGAGGCAGCACTTCGATCCTCCCAGTTCTGCACAGGCCAGGTCAGAACATATTCAATGTTTAAATCGATAATAAGGGGAAGTTGGCTTTCCTGTCTGGATATAAAGACGATCTATAATGGATGTGTTCAGCATTGTCCTTGAGAAATGCCTGTCCGTTACATCTTTTTGATCTATTCCAGAGTTTCCAGAGCACATACACCTGTCAGGTGATCAATTACTGAATCAGCTGTGCCTGTTCTGGGGAACTACAGGGATGAAGGAACTAAGAAATGGTTGCTATGTTGATTTACATGTTGGTTGATTCTTTAGTGTGGGCATTTTAACTGAGGTACTCAATCTCTGCCCTGGCCTACACCCTGTGTGTCTGGTCAAATGCTATCGTTAGATTGTAAGGTGTTACGGATGTTTATCTGTTGTCTGAATACCGGTCCAAAAGTTTGTTTTAATTACCTTGCACTATGGAGCCAGGATGAAAAAGTGTGAATGTGTCCCTAGAATGTGAATAGGTCCCTAGTTGATAAAGGGGACTATTCTTCAGGTTAGCTAATCAACCCCTACAACCTGCATGCACTTTTGGTCATGCAATCTGAAATCTCTGCCATCTTTCATAATTGTAATGTAATTGTGTACTCGATCTACCTTCTAAATGTTACATGGATTTGTTAACTCTAAAATGGGTCAAAGTCCAGTTCCACCAGGGATTCCTGAGGAGGTGGTTGACTACCTCTGATCTAGAAGACCTGCCACAGGTAACAGAAGAGGTTTCGACTTGCATATCTGCTGAGTAGCTGATTCAGTCGGGCTTGGGTGCGCCTGGTGGATTTCAGGTAATATGAGAAGGCTTTAAATAGGCTCAGAGGGGAAGCCCAACTGGGATACACAGAGCTCAGAGTAAACAAGAAGAGTGGAAACAGAATATGCCACAAAACAGCCTTCTGGGAAGATACAGGGACACCGTGACTGACTGTTCCAACTCAACATCGATCAATGGTCCAATGGGAAGACACAGGGACACCGTGACTGACTGTTCCAACTCAACATCGATCAATGGTCCAATGGGAAGATACAGGGACACCGTGACTGACTGTTCCAACTCAACATCGATCAATGGTCC
>JACXGJ010007179.1:0-31480 GCA_016801105.1 Esox niger | reverse complement strand
CTGGTTTAAGAGCTGCTTGTGTCCTAACAGGCCGTGTGGTGTTTTTCGTGTCATATACGCTGGTTTAAGAGCTGCTTGTGTCCTAACAGGCCGTGTGGTGTTTGGGGAGCCCATAGCTGCGGGACTGGGTACAGATGGCACCCACTACTGGCACAAAGACTGGTCCCATGCTGCCCAGTTTGTCATGGGCCCACCGCTGAGGCCTGACCCCAGCACCCCAGGGTTTCTCATGGACCTACTGGCCAAGTACGTGGAGTCCGATCACCCTCGCCTCACGCTCTGCTCTCTGACTGCTCCGCAGAGGAGAATGGACTGAGAATGTCTTACACTTATAAAAGGGCTATACAAAGATGTCGTAATAACGACACACCTGCATGGGTGTACTTAATGATTTGGAGGCTTGAAGTAGATTCCAGTCAGATCCCACGTCACGTATAACAAAAGGAATATATATTAATATCAAACAAATGTTTATTGAACACTCCTGGTTTACCATTAGTATGGGTTCTCTGACCAGGAGGATGTCTGCAATACTGCTAAATAGGAATTTGACCGGAGTATTGATCCTTATTTATATATTGTGTTGTTCTTAGCCTAATTGTCTGAAAGCTTTGGTATATGAGAATGCAGGTATGAAAGAAATGCATATTTCCTGTTCTATTTAGGGAAGCCAGTTATGTCCTGCTAAGTACTGTTCAAAGGCACTCTTGGTTGCGTCGTGCATAGCTCATAGCTATGGTCTATTGGCCCTATATGCACCCAGCCCTTGTGATTGATTAAATAATCCATCTGACTGTGACTCACTTAAATTATAATCAAACCCCGAGACTGGCAAGCAAATCCCTTCATTAAAATACCTTGTTGATGAATGTTATGGTCTTTAGGGGTCCAGCAGGGGAAGCTGCTGTCTCCAGTGCACATATACTGCTGCAAGATTTCTTCCACGGTTTCTCCACTTTCTCCATCCAATGAAGCATAAAATGCCTGAAGTGTATATTTTATGTAACTCAGTTAATCCCATGCACTAGTACATACATCACATAGAGAAACTGAACCCACACTGAGCTTCATCGAAAAATAGATCATTTGATGCTTACCACCACAAAATAGTGGTGAGTAAATAGAGTAAAGACTTTTAATAATCATGAGTCAGTTGTTTTGTCAAGAAAATGTATAATATATCCCAGAACACATAAAATGGGAACAGGAATGCTAAACAAAAAAGAAATGGAACTGAAGTGTAACAGTATATTTTTGATGCACTTTTGTGAAACTATGTCATAGATGCAGTCTGGGAGTTCTGCAATAAACATAATTGTTCATTCTTTCACTTTTGAACTGGATGTCAAATAAGTTGCAGTATTTATTTGTGCATGATCTATAATTAGAATCCTTTCACCTAACCAAATAATCCAAGTCTGAAAGCCAGACAGCCAGACATGGGGTCGCAAACTGACATCTTTTATATAGTACACAATTTTCAGGGATGCTTTTTGGCTAGACAGCGTTGCTTTTACAACCATTGGACAAACTAGTTGTAAAATACTATCCATGCTTTTTGTATGGACTGCATCTTTAAAATGGTTGCCATACTGATTAGTTATGTAGGTGCTTCTGTTTCTTACTTCCAGTGATGACCTCAGTGTGACTGGGACAGACAACTGTACATTCTCTGTCTGTCAGAAGGCCCTGGGCAAAGACGACTTTACCAAGATCCCTAATGGAGTTAATGGAGTAGAGGACAGGATGTCTGTCATCTGGGAGAAGGGTGTGGTCAGTTCTGCATTTGATTATCTTCCTCTGGGTATTTTTATTATAGCATAGGTCAGTGTCCTAGACATTAATTGAGCCTATTTATAAAACAATAAGAATACTCTTGAAAGCATCCTTTGAAAGAGATTTTTTTGTCCAGGACTGGCCCTAATTAGTGTCAATGAAACAGTTTGTGAAAGATAAGATATTTTATTAATCATAGGTACTATGTTTTTTATGTTTATCTAGGAGGTTTCTACGTGTATCTACCCATCCATGCTGTCATATAGCAGATAGCAGAAGTTGCAATGGGCCCCAGCAGCAGGCTTTTCTTTTATCATTCCCTGTCCTTATTCTTGTACCTCCCCCTCTCATCAATTTGTCCTATTCTTTCCAGTACTTCCCCCTCCCAACATTCTTTCTGTCCTTCTCTTAGGAAAGTACTTCTGCTGACCCCAGGGGCAATGTAGAGATTAACATTGTAAAACGGCTAAAAATGATATGTTTTGACATTTGAAGTGAAACCTTTAAGTCGCTTAGTGTGCAGTTAAGCATTGACCTTATGTCAGGCAAATTCTGTCGGGAAATATGGAATTTGTCATTCACATCCGTGATATTTTGTGTAATTACATTTTGCAGCATAGTGGTAAAATGGATGAGAATCGATTTGTAGCTGTCACCAGCAGCAATGCCGCGAAAATCTTCAACTTTTACCCCCAGAAGGGAAGGATCGCTAAAGGCTCTGATGCGGATGTGGTCGTATGGGACCCAAAGGCAACCAGGTGAGAGAGTTCAAGACGTTCTTCATTAAACAAGCTATTAATTAGGGCTGTTTAGCTCATCTTGTTGAAATTTCGTTATTGTTCTGATGATGCTATTTTTGAAACATTTCTGCCAGCATATTATCCAACCAGTAGTGTGTTACTACTATCAACATATTGAACTGTAGGTGGTGCTGATGCATTGATCTTCTCACCAAGTGTCTTCAGGGTGAAAGTATCTGACTGAATGAGCAAAATGTTTTCTGTCAGCAAGCTGTTTTACAGCCTGGTTCCTGGAAGTGAAGAATGTGGGTCTTTCATCCCATGGCCCCAAACTAATACAATGGTATATGTAAAGTATATAGCAGAGAGCAGTCACCAATACCTTACATGTTCCCGGCATACAGAGCGCACAAATAAAAATGCACCATGTTGTCTCCTTTGTCCTGAATGCAGTGGGCATATGAGTAATGTTTCAGTAAAACAAATAATGATATGAATAATTCCAGTGAGTAATCCAACATGCTTATGTAAGCCCTGATGTTTTCGGCATGAGTGTGATGACAACATCCGGCTGAGAGATAGTGGTGATTCTGTCCTGTCCTCATCAGTATTAAACCTGCATCACAGTAACGTACCAGAACGTACACATGTACATTTGTTCAAAGAAATGTACCGTATAATGTTGTTTTAACATCGTCGTTCCTAGAGGAAATGGCAACGTGACAGCACTGTGATGTTCAGCATGTGTAGTGTCTCTGGACAGACAGGTTACCTCCCCAAATTCACCTGTGTTCCAGCAGAGCAATGGGAATGTCTCCGGAATCCACAGTACGTGAGGCCGTAGCTACGGAAACGCACATAACCCGCAGCAGTCAGCGCTACAGTGACCCCCCCCCCACCTTCCCCATGCTTCCAGTCCCCCCCCCACACACTGACACACAGTCCATATCCTACATGTAGTGTATCTACTAGGCAGTGAACTACAGTATGTGCGGGTGCAAGGCGAGGACCTAGGAATGAACAAGCTTACGTAATCCCACAGCAGCAGCTCTGCTCTCTCTCCTGGAGAATGTGGGCTAGGTCCCTCAAGGCGAATGGGAGCTGGCTGAGGGGAAAGAGGCAGGACGAACCCCAGTGTGGTTTGGCTCTAAATTTATTTCACGACGATGTGAGGCTTGTGTGTAATTGGGCTCAGCGTAGACAAACCTCGTGAATATTATTAATGCACGCAGCCGTGGTGTGAGGAAGGGAAGTGGGTACGAGTACGTGGCTTAGTCTTCATGGCTACATTCGTTCTATCTTTACTGAACGTCCATTTTGGTGTACCAGACTTAGGTATTCTCGTGGCACCCATAACCAAATCAGCAACTCAGTTGTTGTAAATATTGTACATTTCAATGTCAATGTGATGAAAGGCTGGCGGTTGTATAGTGTTGTATACAGCGTACATTTACGTAGTCAAGTATTGTATTAAGTTTCTGGTGCAACATCGGCACAAGCAGTGTGTTAAAGTGCTATGGTGTGGTTAAGATATGGTTGGTTGTAGCAGGGAATTCAGCTGTGAAACTGTGCGGTTAATTGGCCTTGAAGTAAATGTGGCTTGAAAACATCTGTGCCCGGGGGCAAAACTGAGTTACGGCACATGAGGAAGTTACAGAGGTTTTTCATCTCAAAATGCACCATGTTCCCCACAGCCCGGTTTATGTCAGTTCTGAACTGAGTTGAGAATTGACTTTTCATTCATTTAAATGTTTCCATTGCTATCGAACTTGAATTGGATACATCCAATTATGTTCATTTATGGAAGGGGGTTTCATAAATGTGGGTTGCAATCAAATGGCATGTCTATTCATTGTAGTAATCGGTGGACTGTCCTTATGATAAAACAATTGAAAAAGGAATGGGATCAGTTTTCTGTGGCGGTGTGGCCAATGCATTTTTTTCCATTGGAAAAATAATAAATGAATGAAATTCCGTTATACTTAAAAGGTGTCTGAAGAGGGAAACATTACCTGCCTTAATACATTAGCTAATTTATAAAAGATACCATATTTGAACTGCAAAATGTCTTCCAGATGCTGATGTAATATAATAACATTTATTAATCAGCCACTACTAAGCATAAAGGATTATGTTCAATTACCCATATTGTTTTTAAATGTTAACATTAAAAATGATCTGTGCAGTTTGTCAATTTAAATGTAATGTGATCCTTTATATGTACTGTGCCAGCCCTACACTAACATATGGCAGATAGACAGTAGACGGTCTAGAGGCCCGGGCAAGAAGCAAGCAGCACTATTCTTTTTACTCTGCTTATGCAGCACTTCCTAAATAGCTGCAACAATAGTATTGTACAAAAATGCTGAAAATGTTTGGACATAATTTATTGACTGAAGATTATTGTAGATTATGTGCTTTATAAGCAGTTTCTCTCCTCAAGTTACATACTGTACATTATGGTAGCATGCTGTATTGGTATTTATAACAGAGAACATAATGTGCCACTAGCTTTAAGATGAATAGCTTGCAGATTTTTTTTGTGAAAATACTGTTGTGATTCATGTCCTCTTTGAATATTATTATTATTATTTTTTTCATATTTATAATAACTGAAGTCATACAGACAGGAACTTAAAAGGACTGGCTTACTTGCTAAGCAAACTATCAACTTTCGAATGGAATTACACCTCTGCGTTATAGGAACAAATAGGGACATTTATGGATGCTTTGCTTTCAAGGCTATAAAAAAGATTAAGTTACAGTATAAAAATATACAGTTCCGGAAAAAATTAAGAGACCACTGCACCTATTTCTTTCCTTTCCAATAGATTGTAAAGGAAAGTTTTGAGTGAGAAACTGAAGTGTTCAATTTGCAGTGGTCTCTTAATTTTACCCCTATGTATTCATAAAGAAAAAGTGTTCTTTATGAATACATTAATACATTATGAATGCCTAAATATAATTAGAAGTAGTTGTAACTACATCACATATGGGCAATTGATTGCAACATCAATATCCTTCTCAACCAACGCCCCCCTGTGTGTTGGTGTCTGTATGTGCGTTCATATAGGAAAGTGTCTGCTGCGACTCACCACCAGGCGGTGGAGTACAACATCTTTGAAGGCATGGAATGCCACGGTGTTCCAGTGGTGACCATCTCCAGGGGGAAGGTGGTGTATGATAGAGGTCAGCTTAACACCAAGCCAGGTGAAGGGCGTTTCATCCCCAGACAGCCCTACGCCGAGTTTGTCTACAAACGAGTCGACCAGAGGGAACAGGTCTGTCACAACGTTATGGCATCTTGTGTAACCTACATTTTTTTCTAGTCAGGGATATTTGGAGTAAGTCATAGCTCTATGAAATGGGAAAATATAGTCTCCTTTCAGGAAAATATTGTTTCACATGACTTTCCCTGAGCACTCCTCTATATCCAGTAGAATAACACAGTGACTGTTTGCGGGGTAGTGGTAAAAATGTCTGCATTTGCATAGACTGCAAGATCCTTTCATCATATTTGATTACTTTGCTGGTACAATAAAATCTACCTGCTGTTCAGTGACAGTACTATTTAACAAGTGCAGGGTGACTAAAGGAATTGATTTGAAAACATCACTGTGTGCACAGTGTGGAAAGGAATGGGATGTCAGACCTGGAGTTGGGAGTGTTTGGGACTGGCAGGACTACAGACACATACCGGACATTTTATTGCCAAGTTTCTGGGTCCTGACAAAACCAAGTCCTTTCCAGTGTTTCTTCGTAGCTGTGTCTGGGTCATTGCTTGCCTTTAACCACAATGCATTGTGACAATTCAAATGTGTCAAAATGTGTTATAAGGTGTTCCAAAACAAACCCTTTTCATGTTACATTAAAATCCTCTTCTTAATTACAGGTCTGCACTCAGTCATTTCTACCGTGTTAGATCAGACAGCAGGCCTATGTAATTTAAACAGCAACATCAGTCAAATCAGTTGAATGAGCCTTTCTGTGTGACAAAAGAAATGGTCAGAAAATCCCAGAGTGAAAATAAAATAAAGCCACATGGAAGAATTGATTAACTTTTCATTTTACACTTGATTGTGAGGTGCACACTAAACCCTTTTAATTGTGGTTGTAACAAGCTTTTTGTCTCTCTGTTCCTCAGGTGGGACAACCTAGTCCTGTGATCAGGAAGCCTTATGATGGTGAAGTCATCTCCAAATAAGCAATGGAACAAATCATAAAAAAATCTCTGAACAGAGACATATGTACACACTAACTGACTAACCGAATATACGTCACAAATGAACATCTTTCCATATTCTACATTTCCAAACAGACAGTGGTCAAATCTTGTATGTATTTTTTGTAAATGTGGTAATACGATCCGTGTGTTCCATGGATTACTTTTTAGCCACATGCATTTGATTGTTGATGCCTAGGAAAATAAAAGTGAAATATGAGAAAATGTCAGATTTGTATTCATGATTTTAGGTGATTCATGAGTCACTGATACTACGTCATTGTAAAGATTTGCATCACTGTGATATTAAAATTACATCTTCATGCTGTTCATGAGTAACATTTGAAAGATTCAAAATTGTTTAGTAATGCATCTGGTTTCTGCTCCTCTTCTCAACTTGGTGCCACACCATTGACTGTCCTGCTCACAACTATTCTGTAACACAATCAAAAGTGGAAAAGTCCAAGGGGTTACTTTTTATTGGCACTAAGAAAATAGCAATGAGTATAAATATTTTAGCCATATATACAGTATATACACCTTCGGAATACCACTGCACATTTTTCTTTACAAAAAAGTCGAAAAGGAAGGTTTTGAGTGAGGAACAGGTTAAATTAAGAGACCACTGGAAATTTAACGCTTCTGTTCCTCACTCAAAACTCACAACAGTTGCCACTAAATTTATATAAATATACATACATACAATGAATGTTATATATCTATTATTTTTTGAAGATATATTCTACAACAAATCTAAAGTATTCATTGTTTGGAAGAAGCCTTTGACAACAGACAGTTCCCACGGTAAACGCTTGCCACTAAAGAAAATGCTCAAGCTGTATCTTGGTAATCAGTCATATTTGAAGTGGCAACACCAATTACAAAAAACGGACACACACAAGTTAAATAATAAGCTTTCTAATAGCTTTCATTTATAGTGATAAATGATACATTCCATACTTTTGTTAATTGTTTAGAATTTAAATGAATTTGTACAAATACATCTATTACAGTATAAATGTCTTGCACATTTTTTATTAAAGGGACAGCCCAGTGGAAAATTATGATATTTCCAACAATTTGAAACAAAGTTGAAACACCACTACTTATTTGGGAAATGATGGTTAAAATGGAAACTTTGGTTCAATTATAATGTCACAAATACTGTATGTCAAATTAAAATAGACTGATAACTGGGCTCTAGCTCATCAGCCCCTAAGGCCATTGTGTGTAAAAAGTCAAAGTATTTCCTAACACCTATGAGCTAATACTCATAAAACATAAAACCACTAGGAACAGTGTTTCTACAATGCAGTGTGATGATACAGGGTGTTTTTGATGTGGGCAGTTGTTGTTTACCATTGGTCAGTCCATTGATGCCTGCCATTGGTCAGTCCATTGATGCCTGCCATTGGTCAGACCTTTGATGCCTGCCATTGGTCAGTCCTTTGATTTCTGCCATTGGTCAGTCTATTGATGCCTGCCACTGGTCAGCAATTACACCCTTCTTCAAAGAGGTTCAAGGTAAAAACAAATAATAAAGATCTCAAATTACCTTGATTCAAACAGTTTCTTGAAAATGTTGGTAAACCACAATTTTACATTTATTAATATAGGTATTTCAATTAACAACTAAATTGACATACAATATGTTTAATCTCAATAAGTAATTGTGACAGTCTGGAATAAGAATTTTTATATAATGTCATGTTAGACATTTGGCATTTACTACAGAAAAGTGGTTGCTTTCATTTATTCCTGTAGCAGTAGAGTCGTGTTTGTTGAACGGAGTTATCCTCCTGTGGTCTGCAAAGTATTGGAAACCAGAAATCTGTCTAATGCAAGAAGTAACCAAACAGTACATTAGTCATTGGCATATGATGGATATTTTGTTTTACTGAGAAATTATTCTGCACAGTTTAGTACCACATAGAAAAATGCATATGAAATGGTTTCCATCCATGTTTTAACATTTTGATTGATAAATACCTTTCTCATAAGGGATCTCAGACTGCTTTCCTCAGCCCCCTTCCTTCTTTCCCTTCTCGATCTCTTCTTTAGGATCTTTGCATGCAGATACTCCGCTCTCTCTTCAGCATTATCGGAGAAAAACTGCTGGCATACTATGAGCCTGATCTGTGTGAGCTTGGCAGACATCAGGGCCATAATGAGAAGAGGAGTTAGTATCCCAACCAGAGGAAAGATGGAATCCCAGAGCAGTAGTCTTGGGTTGGGAAGGCATTTTTTCTCAAACAGGGACACCTGGTAGGAGAAATCCCTTCTTTGGATGTCCTTTGAAATGGGTACACCAAAAGAAGCCTTGTCTTCCTGAAACAACAAAGGCTCAGTGGTAAAAGTGTCAGCTTACTGAATAGATTGCATTTGCAGAAACACATTTGGTAATGTTCTAAATCCTGGACTAAGACATCATGTTGTGTGTTCATTTCCAGTCAGCCACTTGCTGCGGTTTGACACTAAAAACATTGTTTTGCCTAACAATTATCATATAATTTCAAAGCCAAGTAAAATGTAAAGGTCGCCAGAAGAATGTTTTTCAAATTTCTTTTAACTCTGGTCATGCTTGGGGGGGGGGGGTCATCTTTGAAAACCAAGCAATTGTTGTATTGTGTGTCTAAATGCAGACACTTGTCCAGATTTGTTCTTGTGAATTTTGAGGATGGCTAATGAAAGTTCTCTGGTAGTGAGATATCGCTTTATTGGTGAATGGCTTGGTAAATTGATCACTTTTTCGCCACCATCAAAGGACCAATGTAGTAATGAAGTAAACACAGCAAACACATCTACAGTGGTGTGAAAAAGTATTTGCCCCCTACCTGATTTCTTATCTGATTGGCATGTTTGTCACATGTAAATGTTTCAGATCATCAAATGAATTTAAATATTAGTCAAAGATAACACAAGTAAACACAAAATGTAGTTTTGAAATTAAGTTTGTTATTATTAAGTGATAACAAAATCCAAACCAACAT
The DNA here is from genome assembly GCA_016801105.1 of Esox niger. Taxonomy (NCBI): domain Eukaryota; kingdom Metazoa; phylum Chordata; class Actinopteri; order Esociformes; family Esocidae; genus Esox; species Esox niger. The sequence continues at coordinate 21,752 of JACXGJ010007179.1, read as the reverse complement.
GGAGTTTTTGGCTGACAGCAGAATTCATGGTTCCCTTTACCACAGAGCCATGTGGGTTTGGGTTTTGTCTTCCCTTTATAATAACAACCTTCATTTCAAAACTGCCTTTTGTGCTTACTTGTGTTATCTTTGACTAATGTTTGAATTTGTTTGATGATCTGAAACATTTAAGTGTGACAAACTAGCAAACAAATAAGAAATCAGGAAGGGGGCAAACACTTTTTCACCCCACTGTATGTCCTGTGTGGGTAAGATATACAGAGCCTTTGGATAGTTTCAAACCCCTTCACTTCAAACTTCTACATTTGGTTGTTACAGACATACTTTTTAATTGATTAAATTGTTCTTTTGTCATTAATTACCAGATGACAAAGAAATGTGTGGTAATTTATTGAAAATAGAAAACAGAAATGTCTCATGTATCTAAGTATTCAGACCCTTTATTCAGTACTTTGTAGGATCACCTTTGTCAGTGAACACTGCTTTGGGTCTTCTTGGGTATGCCTTTACCACACCAAGATTTTGGCAATTTCTCGAGCGCTATCAGATTGGATGGAAAGCAACCAGATCTATGCCTCCACATAATTGTATCTTGGAGGTCTATGGAGTGTTCCTTAGAGTCTTCATGGCTAAGCTTTTGCTCTGACATGCACTGTGCTGTGTGGTAACTTCTATGAACAGGTATGTTTTATTTATTTTTTAAATCAATTGAATTTGTGGACTCCAATGTGTCGTGGCAGTGTCAAAAATCGTATGTACAAGAGATATTTCAATAAATTAGGTATTATTTTTGTAATTCAATTATTAATGAAGTCTGCAACTCTCATTGGGTGGAGGAGGACCTCTAGGGCTTATAAAAGTTAAGGTTTAAGTGTTGCCTAGCGTAGTACATATTCACAAAACTACATGGGTGGCGCTGTTCTAAGGACTGACATTGATAGACATGAGTTGGCCATCATCTCAGTCCACAAGGGATCATTTAATGCCGGGCCTTTGCATTTAATGCCTGCATGGGCAATGGAAGACCGTTGCATTTAATGCCTGCATGGGCAATGGAAGACCGTTGCATTTAATGCCTGCATGGGCAATGGAAGACCGTTGCATTTAATGCCTGCATGGGCAATCGAAGGCCGTTGCATTTAATGCCTGCATGGATAATGGAAGACCATTGCATTTAATGCCTGCATGGGCAATCAAAGGCCGTTGCATTTAATGCCTGCATGGATAATGGAAGACCGTTGCATTTAATGCCTGCATGGGCAATCGAAGGCCGTTGCATTTAATGCCTGCATGGATAATGGAAGACCGTTGCATTTAATGCCTGCATGGGCAATCGAAGGCCGTTGCATTTAATGCCTGCATGGATAATGGAAGACCGTTGCATTTAATGCCTGCATGGGCAATGGAAGACCTTAGCATTTAATGCCTGCATGGATAATGGAAGGACGCTGCATCTCAAAGGTGATGGAATTATAACCAGTGTTGTGAATAGTAACCGATTGTAAGGGAACTTCCCCCACGCCCTGATGGAGTGAAAAACACATTTGTGACCCCTGTCCTGTCTGTACACAATTGGCTTTGGATCAGAGGAGTGATGGTTGAGCCATAATTGATGTCTGTAAGGTGGGGTTTCTGGAGTGCCTAGCATTTCACTTGGTCTGACTTAAAAGTAGAATTGATGGTAGAATTCTTTAATACAATGTAAAAAGTTTTAAATACTTTTAACATTTCACATCTACTTACAATTATGTCCAAAATTAAAGATACATTAAATGGCTCTAGCTGCTGCAGTCGGGTTCTGATGACCTCAACAAACATAAATGTGAGTATATCAACACCTATGAAAAACACCCAGGCAAGACAGTGAGTGACCACTGGGAGACTGAACTTTAGTATGTCTTTCCAAGCAGTGAATCGAGTGGAATGGATGGTAATGTAGTGCCTCGCCTCCTTCGGTGTGAGGGGGAGCACATGAGGCCTTCCTTCTGCCTTCTGCTTCTCATCAAAACGAATGAATGTCCTGGTTATGTATCTATTTTCATACTTCTTGTTGAGACGGTATCTCCTCAAATGTACCACTGTCAAAACCATGAGTAGGACAACGCTGAGGGCAGGGAAAAGTTTCCGACCTATAGAGGACAGCATGGCCACCGTGACCCGCATGCTCTCCACAGTTCCATTCAGAGTCCCAGCTGCTCCAGCCAGCTTCACCCTTAACGCCTCGGAGTCCACTCCGGAGGTGACATCCAGGTCAGACTTCAACTCCACCACCCCGAAGTCTGTGACCTCTCTGAGAACACTGCCAACCCACTTCAACATCCTGACGTAGTTGCTAAGCGGTGTGGTATTGAAGGACAACCTCTTGGCCTCCAGGTTGCACACCATACTGTTAGTGAGCCCTGTGATGTTCTCCAGTGTGTTCTGGACATTCTTGAGGAACACGAGACTAGTCCCAGCAGCGATGAGTAGGTTCCTGCCCTGCCTCATCCCACAGGAGAGCACAAATAGAACCCCGTAGCAGCGCACCCCCTTTGAGAGGAACAGAGAGACGCCCACTACCATCCAGCAGGAGCCTGATATCCCAATGGCTACTGGCAGATTGTACTGCAGGATGTAGTGCAGGTAGAAGAGGAGGATGGAGCTCAGGACCAGACTAAAGGTGAGGCAGGTGATGAAAAGGAAGGATCGGTGTCTCCAGCTTTTCCTGGTGTTTTCTGTATAAAGGGCTGCAGCAGTGGACCAAAAGCAATAAAGGGCCTGTTTCAGTGGAGAGCAAGACGCTTGCATCTTGAAAACACCTTACCTGAGAAAGGCAATAGGACAAGTATGTCTGATATTAGTCAATAATAGGAAATCCCAATTGTATGCACCCCTTTACTATCCCTGCAAGTCTGATTGTTAGGAAAGGATGGACAGAGGATCTTTTCTACCAAAATGATGAATTTTTTGCATTTTTGTTGCTATACATGAACAAGTCTGCATTCATTTAGCATGTTTGGTAACCTATTTGTTAACCCCTAATCGTATCTACAAAAGTTACTTATAACCCCTAGCCAAGCTAAAATTAGCTACAAAAAAATGTAATTCATGACATGATAATAAAACAGGCAGGGACCACGGCTGAAACTAAAGAACCTTCAAGCTCAACTATTGATATCTACTCTCTCACTGTGCAAAATCATTTGTAATATTTTGGAAGTCTATTCACATCTTTTAGTCAGTCGCTATAAATCAGGGTCGTCAGTATGTATTGACATTTTGTAGCATTGTAAATTGTAACTCATACCTTCCAAGTTCACAGGATAATGTAATACTGTACAAAATGGAGGTGGACATTCACAGAGGAATGCATATCAAACAAATAGTAACACAAATGATGGGGAGCCCTATATCCAGGATGGGTAATGTCTGTGTGAAATACAGTGCTACCAAATGACAGGTGTTATCAAAGTATTTGTACATTTAGATGTCTAAAATAAATTCATTGAATTCATAATGCCTGGTAAATCTCTTTTAGCATTTACAAAAAATTTCGGATGTGACACACTATGTGTATACAAAATCTGTTTTAACAAGTAATAGACCTATGTGATAGTATGCTTAGTCTATAACTTATAAACTTTCATATTTATTCAAAACAAAACCATCACTTTGAAAAGCATTAATATAGGCTTACACATTCAAAATGATATAAGTGTTTCTCTTACCTGCTTGTCCTTTGTGCTATGTCTTTGATAGAGTAAGTGAATTGACAAGCTGAAGTCTCAAGCTTTAATGCCAATTCTAAACTCAGCATTCTTAGTCATTTCCCATTTTATATTTCCGCACTTCCTTATTTTTATGCCCAACGCTTGCTTGTGAAATATAGTAATTCGTATAGATGTTGTGAACAGAGAACAGCAGTGTCCAGAAAAAACAATTGTTTCTTAAGTTGATATTGTATGCTGGTACTCAGTGTCAGTGTAATATCCATTTTTTATTTTTAATTTGAAAAATAACTTACATAAATCTCTGTACTCAACCATACTTCACCAAGACATAGTCTTGGGATAAACACATTGCACCAAAACAAAAGAAAGAAAAGGCATTCAAAAGGGTAAATAACATATGTCTTTGTCATCATGTGAGACATTATTCCTATTCCGAAAAAAATCTTCCAGTTTTGCTTGTTTTATTCAAATCTCTGACACCTAATATGTACAATATATAATCATAATGAAAGTATATATTTCGTTCTAGCAACAGGATATTGGATGTACATTAGAGTGTATTGGTTTAACATGGAAGAGGAATAACATCTCAGCTTATTTTCATTCAGACATAACTTTTAGATTCATATACCTCCCATACACGAGAAGTATACAGAATTACTAGAAATCGAAAATAAAAAAGAAATTGGTCTTGGCTTGTAAATAAACTAATAAAAATATATGAAATTAACTTTATTTCCACATAAACAAAAGAAAAAAATGAATATTGTGTGGCAACATCCCATGTTGTTTGACCGTGTGTTTTGCTCGTTCTCACAAACAGTGTCTGTAACATTGAACTACAGTACACAGCAATATACATCAGTTGTGTTTGCTGTTTCTTGCTTGGGTATAAATATACCTCTTGATGTACCAATACAGATAATTTTTTGCATGTTAGTTAACAATACTGAAATTAAATACACTTGCAACCACAACTTTTTTTGTCAACCTCCACTTAATATAAAATATTTCCTTATCAGTCTTCTTGAAAAAATTTAAATAAAATATGATCTTAGGATTAGTGTAATGTTTTGTCGCAAACATTATAATTTGGTCATGAAAGACCTGTAACTAATCATTTGCCGTAGAATTCAATTGAAGGTGAGGGAGAAAAGTAATGAAGTTGACATGCACTGTACAAGAAACTGCAAAAATCCCAAATATCATCTTTATCAAAACATGCTGAGTTACTTTAAGGTGTGCCCAAGCCATGTTGCAGAAAATCTTTTTCAACATGCTTGTTAAACAAAGCAATTAAAAAAATACATCCAGAAACGATACAGAACTGTAAAATAACCAACAGTCCTGAAACTCTAGACAATATCAGGGGGACTGAACAATGGTAGCAATGAAGAGTACAATGGTCACCCTGGGATGAGGGAGAGAAAGAGAAACTTGTACAATTTGCACGTAATGTTTATCTTTATAAGGCTTGTAAACCTTTACAATGAAATAAATCATTTACATTTATTTTCATCATCACTTTGTCACATAAACAGTTTTTTGTTAAATAATTCCAAAAGTTTTTTTCTTTTAGTTTCCCTAACTGTTTGTCTGCCAAACACAGAGTGATGTTTATGGATGGTCTAAAGAAGGAAAAACAAGGTGTCTTTTTTATCACGCTGTTGCATTCACTCCCCTTTGAAAACCATGCACTAGTGAAATTTATCTTTAAAAATAATAGAAATTGTTGAAAATGGCTGATCTGTTTTGTTTGTTTTTCTTCATCTTTTTTTGCAAGTTGCAGCCTCAAGAAAATAATTTTCATTTTTTTTAATTCAGCTAAATTTGTGTCCATGCAAAAAAATCTTTTTTTTATTCTTAATTTAAATTTCATACAATATATCAACAGAGAAATAATAACTTCAGGTCATAAAAGTGAGTCTTGTGAGTGGGTTCTGATCATTAGACTCTGGAGCATCCATGGTAAAATTGCCACATTTTGTATTGCCTTTAGTAACTGTAGTAGTGTCTCTCCGGTCTGCTCATCTACTATACCTATGATGACTAGGGCTTCATATTTGGAGTGTGAGCTTTAGCTAGCTCTTTTCTATTCTAATTTATCTTCATAGCTCCATTTACACAACTAGCTAGGTCTGTTGGCGTGGCGTGACCAATCTTCTTGACAGGAACACTGTCAGTCACCCATTCAGGTATACAAGTACATCAACAATAAACAAACAAAAAAACAAAGTAATAAATTAAAAACAAAAACATACATTTTTCATTCAAAAAGGGCTTCTGTAGAACTCATAGAGCGGGTTCCCAGTTCCGACCCCCATGGCTTAAGATTGGATGAAAACCTGGAATCGCTTTATTTAGAGTCGATTCCTCGTGCTAAAGAGTTCGTTACGGCCTTCCATCTGAGCTAGCGCTCCGACCTGCTGAGGGAGCAATGCTCGCTACGCACAATGTGTGCGACATTTTGCTCAAAACACAGGACCACGTTTGCACCCCTGGAAACAGGCTCAGAAGACACAACATCAAGCATGCAGTGTAACCGAGGGGCGTGACCTGTCTTTCTGTCTGTCGCAACTTGTTTAACTGCTACAACAACGCTATCAGTCCACACACTGCTATGACCGGCTATCCAGTGACGATTGGGAAGCTCTTCTTGTCAAGGGTGCCAGGGTAGGGTCCACCAATGAGGAAGGAGGAAAGAGCTTGAACCAGCCAATGACCATATTGGACAGGTCCAGCTCATCTAAAAGTATCTGAACTGCTCCCATAAAAGATTTGTGGTCCATGCGTCCGTAGTCTCCCCATACAATAATCTATAAAGAATAGAGATTGGGTTATTAGCTCATATTTTATACACGAGTGACAACATTTCTGAAGTAAAAACTTAAGAAACCTTTTTTCATTGCTTACATCTAGTACTTTTAGATTAATCTAAGCATGGGGGCTATTGCTGTAATGTTAAGCAATGCAACACATTCTGACCATTAGTTGCTTATGCAGTGGGAAAAATGTATTGCTGATCAGAGTGACTCATAAATGGTCAGGTGAAGCCAAGGACTTTTAGACTCTTCAGATGCAATTATGATCAAACTAAAGTGTCTTATAGAAATATCAGCTGTGATGTTGCTGAATGGTAACATTTTTCTTTTTCTTTAAGGGTTACCTGGGCTCATCTGTGTATACTGTTATAACCAGGGACTGTCAGAAGACATTAATGTATTGCCACCATATTGAAGTTAGTAAAGATTTACCTGTAGAACCTTCCCTCCAGGAGCCTCTTCAAACGGCAGTTGCTGCTGGTAAAGGGGATCCAAGGTTTTACGTGCTACTTTTGTTTTCTTTTTGGCTATGCAGGCTCCGTTTTCCAAAAGATAGACCTTTACATACGGTGCTTTGAATAAAAAGACAGAAACACAAAGGTTACAATATTGTTGAATACAGTGTCAGTTGTTTTAAGCCCGGGATACCATAGCGACCAGTTGGTATTAGCATTCAATTCAGGGCCGTGGATTCAATTACATTTTTCTCAAATATTGGAAAATATATCTATCTGCATTCTCTGTACTGTGCATTGCTTTAGAGACTGCTAATAAGCATTTATTCCGAACAGATATCTAATGTAGTAAATGTACCTGGCAGTGCCTTGGAACCTGGTTTTCCCACAAGGCCACGGGCTCTGATCACCTCGACCTCCAGTGCTCCTTTCTTGTCTACGATACCAATCTGGATGTCACCTAAACCACACACATGCACACACGCACACAAAAACACATAACAGGATCATGGTCATTACCAATCTGGATGTCACCGGAACCCAACACACCAGGAACAATGACAACACTCCATTTCTACTCTGTATGGGTTCCTAAGCACCTTTTGACAAAAAACGAACAAATTCCTTCTTTTATTCAAAATGTCTTTACCATACACTGTTTTAGGACAAACTGATCCACCTACCCATCGGTGGTGTAGCTAGAGTTTGTCGTCCAACCAGCTGGGCAGGGCCTAGTCCATCCAGGAAGTCAGAGAACTGGGCATCAGATGAGAGCCTGACACCAGGGAAGATCAGGCTGGAAAGAAGAAAAGTCATTAGTCAATATGGTGACCAAACAAAAAGTCCTCAAAGCCTGAACCTTGTAACCATCAACAGTACAATTAAATACAAGAATAACAATCCAAGTGACCTATTTAGAGACGACAAGATCCAGAATTAGACAAGTCATTCTAGAAAGGACCCAGTGTGATCTAAAACCTTCTAGTCCACTTACTTTCCCTCTGAGCTGTAGCTGTTCATGCTGCCATCAGTGGACTCCCTGCTGGCTTGCCGTGTCATCCTGCTTCTCATCTCCACAGCCAAGCCGGTCTCCGTGCTTCTCTGGATGGTGCTGCGAAGCTTCTTACCACCGGCTTCTGGACAGAACCGAGGGAGAGAAGGGAAAGAAGAGAGGGATAGAGAGAGGACGGGGAGATATTGTATATCCATTGCTTCTAAGTTTGTACAGCGAATCACAGGTTTGTAATAAAATCCCACTCTCACTCAATAGCAGGGACACTATTCTCAGTGCTACATAGGATATCTGTTCAAAATGGTGTTCCGCATTATCTACATAAAGACAGTGTGTTTCAACTTCAACTCCCCCAACACACTCTCTTCCAAGACACTCTTTCCCTCTGTTCCACCTAGGACCATTCCGTGTCTGGCCTCTGCAAGCTCATGCAAGGTGACAGATGTCTGCCCCTATTAGGCTGGTTAGACATTTCCTCCACATCTATGTGACAGCAGGCCCTCTATGTGTGAGTGTGTATATACGTGGGGTGGGGACCTGAATGGGAGTTTATGCAGCTCACTATGCAGTGGAGGGGGAGGGGAGGGGTGTCATCCCACTGTATGAACAGGTACTTTAAGAGAACAACATAAACAACTGGGTCTGTCAATACAGTCTTATCCTTTAACCCAGGTGAAGAGAATGTGGCAGGGACGACTGCTCAACACACTGCCAGGGAATGCATGAATGTGACAGGGACGACTGCTCAACACACTGCCAGGGAATGCATGAATGTGACAGGGACGACTGCTCAACACACTTCCAGGGAATGCATGAATGTGACAGGGACGACTGCTCAACACACTGCCAGGGAATGCATGAATGTGACAGGGACGACTGCTCAACACACTGCCAGGGAATGCATGAATGTGACAGGGACGACTGCTCAACACACTGCCAGGGAATGCATGAATGTGACAGGGACGACAGCTCAACACACTGCCAGGGAATGCATGAATGTGACAGGGACGACAGCTCAACACACTGCCAGGGAATTCATGAATCTTACAGGGACGACAGCTCAACACACTGCCAGGGAATGCATGAATGTGACAGGGATTACTGACAAAGGAGACTGGAGACAAGTCAGTGACGTCTAAAAACATCTAAAGACCTACCAGCGTGACAGGCAGTCAGGCTCTCACCATGCAAAAAACATCTGAACACATTTAATGATAGATTTGCTGGAAAATCTGCTGAATGAATCAAGGCACATTCATTCAGCTAAATACAAGGCCAAGCCGCCCTCGGTACGTGCTGCAATATGGATCTTTTATAGCAGTCTTTCATAAATGTTTTAACGATTATGTAAAAGAATACTCTCAAATCAAAGTTGAGAAAAAGCTCAAATTGTTGGAGTATATAGCCAAAAGAATAAACTAATCTTCACTTCAGGGAGGAACGCTATTACCATTTTTTGTACCCAACCCCCATCCCTCACCCTTTGTCCCTCATCCATTTTGCTGTATCTAATTGTACCTATGAGACTGTCTTGTCACAGCAACACCCAAACAACTCAGGAGAGTTGAAGAACAAAGTGTCTTCTAACTAGCCATGCACAAAAAGCCATTCTTCTTTTATTTCCACTTGAACTTCCAACTTGGAAGTCAGATCAGTGCTTGTAAGAGTCACACTCATTCAAATGATGCCCTCAGTTAGCCTGCAGGTGCCTGACCTGCCTGAGGGAGTTGCTAAACCTGTGAGAAGTCAATCCCTGCTGACGACGCCAATCCCAACCTGAGTAATGCTGGGATGCATTTCCCTAAGGAGCTCCCAGCCAAATGTCAGCCAGCAGCATTCATCAGTTTTTCATTGTGCTGATTCTACTGTATTGGACAGAATAAAGACGGGTAATCAAGCAGAGCCTGAAGGTTCCACACACACACACACACAGACACACACACACACACACACACACACACACAGACAGACAGATAGACACACACGCACAAACACACAAACAGACAGACACACACACACACACACACACAGACAGACACACACACACACACACACACACACACACACACACACACAAACACACACATACACACAGGCTTTGCCGTTGTCATGGTTCGGTGTTTGAGTATTATAAAGATTACAGAGTAGATTTGTGTGTAAGCTTAAACAGATATACTCTGTCTTGATTACAAATTAAGCTACTTCCAGTAAAAGTGCTTTTCCAGACATCAGGGTCGGGCAAACGTGCATGTTAATAAAAGACAAACCCTCCAGTCCCCTCATGAACATCAAAAACTAAATGAAGAGGATGGATCGATTTAAATCGATGTTTAAGTACGAAACCTTTCCCACTTGAAAATCCTGATGTTCCCCCGCTGCCAAAATGTCTGCCCACCCTGCTATATCGGTCACATAGAAGGAAAAGCATCTTTGTAAATACTCATTTGGTATGAGTCAAACTCTGGAGCAACAGCTTTATCACTGCACCAGGTGTTCAAAACTTTGTCGTAGCGTTCAGATAATTCCCGGGGGCCTAGCAGAAGGCTCGGCGCTGTTGAGGGAGGACCAATGATCTCTGATACGGCTGTCTTGTCTCGTTGGCTCTAGGAACTCCTGGTTGTGGGTCGGGGAGTTCAATTCTGGTTACTGGATAGGAATTAGTTCCCCTCCAGCATTCAAGGCTTGGCGAGATGTGCATCGTGGGACATTCGACCACGGCGTCTCCTGCACCTGTCTGTGGAGTTGTTGCAACGAGACAAGGCCATAATCCCAATTTATTGCAAATTATCAGGAAATTGAGAGGGGGTAAAAAATGAAAAAACTCTTGGGCTCAGCAGAAAGGATCATAAAATGTAAATAAATATTGAAAGCGATTATAAAATGCTTCCATGCGTACAGCCCTGGTTGAGAAATGCTCGTCAATGAAAATGCGTCACACTGGAGTCAGAGAGATATGTGTGGTTATTAATAGTCCCCTCCAGAATGAAACCTCCATTTGAGGAGCTATTCTCTACTTGAGTCTAAAGATATTAGATACTGTCTGCATATAACATGTTCAAAAACACATCAATGGTATACAATCTTCATGCAGCACATTAAAATAGACAATAATGTGAGATACAGTTTTCACATAGCATGTTAAAACACATTATATAATATTCAATGGCTCACCTGCAGCTTCACTTTTTTCCATTAAAGAAACTGTTCATGTCAACAGAGAAAACTGTTTTTGAGCAGCAACTTGACTGTATCTATATTTCAAGTTGACTGCTGTAGGTGAAGACATATTAAAGTGCCTATTAAGAAAGGACATTGAGTTGGCTGGAGACATCTGACTGCTATTCCCAGTAGAAGCTGATGTATTTATAGAAGTGTATGACTAATATCACCTGGATTGCAAACATTTTCTTACAAGCTCCTCAAAACCAATGAAGCCATCAGAAAAACGCTGAAGGTAAGTTGAAGGGTATCATCATAATCCATACTACCATCACCACAAAGACTATCAAGGACTCAGAACAACCAGGACATGCCTGCTTGCATTCCTATGGGAAGTGAATGAGGAAGTAGAACAGTATGGTAGAACAGAACAGCTGCCTGTGGTAAATGACAAGAATGTAACGATGTTCTGTAGAAGAAGCCACTGAATCGCCATCTACCAGCACAAGCATCAGCAACAACGCAGACCCATTTTTGAACACACTCAGCATCAAAATACACCTCTTCAGCCAATCAAGACATACACATGCTTCCCCTAAACATTCACTCTCTGTCCACCATCCCTCCATCTCCATGTTCACTCCTTCTCCACATTCACCCTCTCGCCACATTCACCCTCTCGCCACATTCACCCTCTCTGCACATTCACCCTCTCTGCACATTCACCCTCTCGCCACATTCACCCTCTCTGCACATTCACCCTCACTGCACATTCACCCTCTCTGCATATTCACCCACTCGCCAAATTCACCCTCTCTGCACATTCACCCTCTTTCCACATTCACCCTCTCTCCACCTTCCCTCCCCCTCCACCTTCCCTCTCCACCATCAATTCAGGTCAACCTTGGCTTCCTCTTCAGTCAGCCATCTTCCCCCAGCTCCTACTCCCTCTCCCATCCAGCCCCTGCTCCCTCCCTCCCGCCTTCAGCTCCTGCTCCCACTCTCCTCCAGCTCCTACCCCCTCCCATGACTCCTCCCTCCCTCGGGCAGTAGAGTGCGAGTCTGCCACAGTGTCCCTGAGTCTCAGGACCATCTCATCTTACCTCCACCCTCCTCGTCGAAGGTGTTCATGCAGGGGAAGTAGGTGACCAGCGCCTCGAACGATGCCGACAGGCTCATCTTGCTCTGAGAGCGCTGCATGCGCATCCCGGACCCGGGGCCGCTGGCCGCCGCGGTGGCATCATGCCCCTGTCTACCCATGGTCACCGTTTCCCTACTGATCAGCCCAGTGCAGGTTACAGGTCTCCAAAAAGAGCTCTGCGATGGAACACTGAAGCCCAGTGAAGACTACTGTGTGAAGGGTCTCTGTGTCTAATGTGCCCCGTTGAGCGTTGAGGGAGATCTGGCTTCTGTGCTGTGTTAGAGCTCTGTGAATCTTGCCGTTTCTGCCTCTCGCTCTCTTTCCTCTTCTAACACAAACGGGAGTAGGGGGTGGGGGGGGCAAGCTGCATCCCGCTCAGCCAATCAGAGAGCTTGCTGCTCAGACTCGGCTGCCTCTCCAGGCAAATAAGCTCTACCCAGAGATACGATTGACTGAACCTGTTTCTTCTCACATGCATGACAAAAACACACCAAAACAGAGCCGCAGAGGTCCCTCTGACTGCTAGCCATTACAGGTTTTCTCACAACTCTCATCACCTATTGGTCACATGTTGGTCACTCAGAGTTCACGTGATGAAGCCCCCCTTCCCTCTTAAAACTTGTCCTCACTCCCTCCCTCCCACCCCCACTTCCCAGTTCTCCTCAGTGTTTTTCCACCAAAGATTGCAGTACACCCTACATACCGAGCTTTACTACTCTCCCTTTAAATAACACCGTCAGTGCAGCTGGGTTGAAATGATCGCCATTATTGAAAGAGAATTCAATTGAGCTGGTTCAAATCTAAAGTCGGACAAATACTTATGTCAGTAATTACAAGCACATGTTCTACACTACATTATAACCTACACTACAACATAATCTCTAGTAACACATAACCTCCAGTGCAACATTATCTACACTACAACATAACCCCAACTAACACATAACCTACACTACAACGTAACCCCCACTAACACATAACCTACACTACAACGTAACTACACTAACACATAACCTACATAACAACATGACTACTCCACAACATAACCGACATTACATTATAACCTACACTACAACACAATCTTTTGTAACACAACCTACAGTGCAACATAACTACACAACATAATAACCACCATAACCTACTGTAACCCCCACTAACACATAACCTACAGAACACTGTAACTACACAACATAATAACATATTCTCCACCATAACCTACTGTACAATACATTAGAACCTACATTACAACTTAACCTATGAAACAACATGACTTCAATACAACACAACCCACACTACAACACAACCTAAACTACTAAATTACCTACACTACAAAATTAACTTCAAAAGTCATTACTGCTTATGGACTCATATACCTGACAGTCTGTGTAAAGCTAAATTCACCCTCTCACTTGCCAACTTGATTACTGTTGGTGTTTGAGCTTGGAAAAGTTGAACCGTTGACCGTCCTGACAGAACCATTACAGTACTAGTGGTATGTGCACTTAGACCAGCTTGCATCAGCTTGAACCATCCTGCCAGAACCACTTCAATCCGGTTCTCACAGGTGGTCCTAAAAGCCCTTTACAAAGTTTATGAAAACAGTCAAATTAGAACATAGTAGTGTGTAGCAGAGGCCCATAAGTGAATCTGGGACGCTGTTGCCAACATGACTATGTAGAGGCTGGCATGCAATGAAACACAGTTAAATCGTGCTGTTTTGACACTTCTGTGAAAAAAACGCAGTGCTTTAGCTTAGACAAACTGTCAGAATAGGTACAGTACAGGCCAATTACATAACAAACACTAAGCTGACCTTGTACAAATTTAGCACAATTCTGGGCAACAGTGCTTTACTGTGAATTCTTAAAGTACTTAAAAAGTTCCCTGTATTTCCCTTGGATGACATGCCCACATTACGGATTTTAAAAGAAAAAACATGATGACAACCAATTGAGCATCACCTCAGTGTAGACATTTGGAATATGACGAGAATCCCACCCGATTCAGAATCCCATAGTAACCCTCAGTTTAAATGAAGTGGATCCTCCTAAAAAGTGAGGCCATATGAAGAAGACTGAAGTCAGTCCAACGTCATCCTTTTATTCCACTGAGGGACAACCCATTTCAAGAGGGGTAAGCTAGATGATACTGGTTAAGTGAGCTTAAATTGTCAAATAGCACCGTGTGTTGAATAGAAGGTAGTGTATTGTCTTGATATCACAGATACTCACCTGAATAAAAATAAACATTTATTTCAGCAGGTAAGTGTGACGAAACCACATGCTTTTCTTTCAACAACCAGAGAGCAATAGAGGTTAACTGCACAGCTCTAAGACAGAATTACCTATTTTATACCTTGTCAGCTTTCAGCTTTTAACTTTTCAGTGGTTAGAAATCTTATCGTGGTGAACACTGGTCTGACCACTGGTCAGATGCTCTGATGCAACTAGGCTACTTTGCTGACCCAGTTCCAATATTTAGAACCTCAGTACATTATACAAGCCTAGAAACATAAAGTCATTGCAGAAAAGTAGACATAAAGCACATAATGTCCTTGAACATCTAGAATAATCTCTCAGAGGATCATTGACGATCAGACATAATGTTGGTGTGGGGTTTATGACAGGTCTGGCTTGTCTAAATGAAAAATATTCACAGCTGAGTATCAGATAGTAACACATACAGTATATAAGACAGTATATATTACAAGCAACCTTCAAACAAGATTCTGGTGAGAGAAAATGTATATGATACATACTTTTTAATATTCCCACAGTAGCTAAGCACACATTGCCATAACAACCACAGGCTACTGTAAAACAAAGATGTGAAAGTCTAATTGGAATCATCAAGACGTTCCAGGAAATGAAACACGTGTTTCTTTGACCGCGTGACGACAACAACAACCCATTCTGCATGTGCAGTGTGTCGCAACTACTGTACCTCCAGTGTCTTCAGCTAACATGAGAGCAATCATTAGAATACACAGGCACATTAGCACCTGAAGAACATATGGTAAATTACAAAACTAGTTGGTTCATTTCACACTTCTGCCACTCTAGGTCTACAGTGCAGTTCACACTCATCTGAGAGACAAAAAGTAAAAAAATAGCCAGAGACTGAAATATATTGACTTGTGAAATACATCTGCCAGGACTCTTGCCAGTGTTCTAACCCTATGGCAACACACAACAAATAACTCCCCAGACTGAATTCATTCATATGAATGAATGTAGAAAGTATAAAATATAAGAGGCTATTGAAAGAGTTTTGTGTGGCAGCTGAAGAAGAAAACATCAGTGTTCCATACGCCGCATTTGCCAACCATTACTGTTCCATGGACCACTAAATCCCAATCAAAATCTTTTCAGGACAACCATCTGCAGAGATGCTAAATGTTTTTAGAAATATCATGAAATGTAACAGATAAGCACCATTAATAAAAACAATGGGCACTGTCAGAAGGATTTACGATTGCCACATCACCATTAAAACCCCAACAGTTTTTGGGAGAAGAGAAATCTTGCTGTTCCCCCATGTAGCATCCATTGACAACAAGTTGAATACCACTCCTCTGTAGTGCTTTTGTTTCTAAGTATTTGTATTTAGTTTTGTCCAACACTGTCCTGAGACCACATTATAGAGAGCCCATTACAGAGAGCAAATTACAGCCCTACTGATCAATTAATGTAGAACAGAGGAGGTATGTTGTCCTAATGTAGATGCCAACAGACCTGGGTCAAATACACATCATATATCAAATACTTAGAAATACTTAAACTGTCTTTAGTTGGCCTTGTACAATGGAACCAATGATAAAATACACACTTGAAGCAAAAAAAAGCACATCGGAAATAACTTTCATCTGACATTTTGACCAAAGTCTGGAAGCAGAGTACACAGAGCTGAAAGAGGAACCACTGTCTCAACATCCGTGGCTCTTTCACGTGGACACCTACATTTCAGACATTCAGCACAACTGATTCACCACCATAAAAACATTGAAATACCACAGATATCCGGGAAAATTCTCGAATCCCTCATGCGGTTGGAATCCTCGGAATGCTACTCACCCGATGACAACCACCCAGCCAGGGCATAATATCCCAGAAGTGACGCGCGGTGAGGCAACATAAGAGATCAAAGACCTATTGGTCTTCTGGAAAGGGTACGCATGTGACTGATGGGGCAGGGTGAGGCCAAGCGTCAGACAGATCCATAAACAGTGGGTCAGCCTACGGACTGTAAACACAGCGTAATGGAGCTGTCCTGTCTGTTTACTCTGTCTCTGGGCATTGCCCACCATCATCAGACAGACCAGCACAACAACAGCCCTTCACCAAAACTTGTACAGATACAATACAGACACACACACGCACATGTACACATGCATGCATGCGCACACACACACACACACCCACACACACACACACACACACACACACACAAGCAACACAACACGGGCCGGATACAGAACATTCTTGGCAGTGTGGATGTACATCTTCCCTTCTGTTCCTGGCTCTTCGAGGAACATGGATGTACCCACCATCTGCCATTGTTTGACAGCTGGCCTAACTCAATGGTACAGGCTCAGTCCAGCTGAAAAGACAAACACTATGGTTTGATTCAAGTCAGCCTGGTGACCACAAATGGATGTGAAAGTGAGCATCATTGGAGAGAAGTGATTCTTGTCATGGTGTATTTATTGTGTTGCATTGTTTCGTTTGGTATCCATCCAATCGTATCACATCACATTGATATGACACTGTTTGTGGTGGAGGAGAAGCAATGTATGGGAATGAGACAGGCATAGTTTTCTCAGTTTGAGTCAGTATCAGTCAGAGAGACAATTCTTACCGTAACAGAGGTCAGTCAGGGAGACAATATATAAAGTAAGAGAGGTCAGTCAGCAAGACAAGCTTTACAGTAAAATATGTTAGTCAACAAGGCATGCTTTACAGTATCAGAGGTTAGTCAGCAAGACAAGCTTTACAGTAAAATGAGTTAGTCAACAAGACAAGCTTTACAGTAACAGAGGTTAGTCAACAAGACAAGCTTTACAGTAACAGAGGTTAGTCAACAAGGAAAGCTTTACAGTAACAGACGTTAGTCGACAAAACACACTTCACAGTAACAGAAGTGAGTCACCAAGACAGGCTTTAAAGTAAAACAGGTTAGTCGACAAGACAAGCTTTACTGTAACAGAAGTCAATTAACAAGATAAGCTTGAAAGTAACAGAAGTCAGAAAACAAGACACGCTTTACAGTTACAGATGTCAGTGTACAAGGAAAGCTTGATGGTAACAGAGGTATGTGAACAAGACAAGCTTTACAGTAAGAGAGGTCAGTCAACAAGAAAAGCTTTAAAGTAAGAGGTTAGTCAACAAGACAAGCTCTCCAGTAGTAGAAGTCATTCAAAAACAGGTTAGTTGACAAGACAAGCTTTACAGCAACAGAGGTTAGTTAACAAAGAAAGATTTACAGATATGGGAGGGTGAAAGTAAATTACTCTGCCCAATTAATGAAAAACGCTGTAAAAAATGATTGAATCTGTTCTAAAATGTATGTATATTATCAGATTTCGTGGTATTTAGTTCGGTATTTAGTAACAACAACATTGTTCCAGAATATATAATGGATAACTGAAATAGCTGTCTAAACATAAACAAACTGAACTCAGATTTTATAGTTATTTCATTTACAAAATTATATGATAATTCTTGCAATTTGCATACAATTGGCCCTACTCAATGTTTAGTTGAGCCAGTGCAATTTGTCAGATATCAGACAAGGTCACACAAGTGTTTAATAAACCAACTGTGCAGCAGGCATGCACACATTTAGACACATAGACACACACAGAGTTCTAACCTTGGTGTTTGCAGCAGCAGCACAGTCAACTAACACTCAGTGGTGAAAACATACAGTACTAGTTAAATGTTTGGACACACCAAAACTGTCAAGGGCACATCTTCATTTTCACAATTGTTCATGTTGTAGAATAATAGTGAAGACATCAAAACTATGAAAAAAAAAATATGGAATCATATCAACCAAATATTGATCCAAATAAATGTTATACTGTATGCTAGATTTTTCAAAGTAGCCACCCTTTGCCTTGATTACAGCTTTGCACAATCTTTGCATTCACTCAACTAGCTTCAAAAAGGTACTCATCTGGAATGCACTTCAATTAATAGGTGTGCCTTCATAAAAGTCTATTTGTGGAATTTCTTTCCTTCTTAATGCATTTGTGCCAATCAGTTGTGTATAAGGTTGGAATACAGAAGCCTCATATAGCCGAGTTTACACCACTGGAACTATTCCCAGGAACTAGGAACCTTTACAGGAATTCACTGTTTTTACACCACTGGAACTATTCCCAGGAACTAGGAACCTTTACAGGAACTAACTGTGTTTCCACCGCAGGAACTATACCCAGGAACTAGGAACCTCTCCAGGAACTCACTGCGTTTCCACCACTGGAACTATTCCCAGGAACTAGAAACCTTTCCAGGAACTCACTTTGTTTCCACCACAGGAACTATACACAGGAACTAGGAACTGTTCCAGGAACTCACTGCATTTCCACTGCAGGAACTATACCCAGGAACTAGGAACCTTTCCAGGAACTCACTGTGTTTCCACCACAGGAACCAGGGTCTAGAACCAGGAACTACATTTTACCCCCAAACCAGTCCTTGCTCAGGAGGTAGGACTTTTATATTTGTAATGAGGGAGTCCTGCCAGTCAGTTAAACAAGCATCG
The DNA here is from genome assembly GCA_016801105.1 of Esox niger. Taxonomy (NCBI): domain Eukaryota; kingdom Metazoa; phylum Chordata; class Actinopteri; order Esociformes; family Esocidae; genus Esox; species Esox niger. Next base: position 2,685 of record JACXGJ010007179.1, on the reverse strand, counting down.
AGACGCAGGAAGCAAATACATGATGGTGCAAGCGTGACCGTCCATATTATGGCAAGAAAAGCTCAAATAAGCTTACATATTTACATAGAGTTATTTCTGCAGCAGATGATAAGTTCATTAGAAATAAAAAACAAGCCTAAAAAATCGTCAACTTACAGTACCTCAGTTTGCAGCTTAAATAAATGCTTCACAGAGTTCAAGTTACAGAAACTGTTCAGAGGAGACTGAGTGAATCAGGCCTTTATGGTAGAATTGCTGCAAAGACACCAATAAGAAGCTATATTCAGGCTATTTGTCCAAGGAGAGTGATGGTCTGACCTCCACAATCACCCAACCTCAACACAACCTCAACCCAACCTAAACACAAATAAGATGGTTTAGGAAGAGTTGGACCACAAAGTGAAGAAAAAGCAGCCAACAAGTGCTCGGCATATGTGGGAACTCCTTCAAGTCTGTTGGAAAATCATTCCAGGCGCTTACCTCATGAAACTGGTTGTTTTAACACCTTTTTGGTCACAACATGATTCCATGTGTTTTATTTCATAGTTATGATGTCTTCACTATTATTATACAAGGTGGAAAATACAAAAAATTAAGAAATATCCTTTAACTGTGTCGCCAAACCTTTGACTGATATTGCACATATTCATGCTGTTGCTCATAAAGTACAGATATACATCAGATGCACAATCAGGTCGTGAATGTAACCTCCATCAAAACACACTGAGTGACATTTGGCTTGTGAGGGCAATATCTCTGTTATCATCAAACAAAATACTGTACTTGTCAAAAAGAAATGAGGAAACAAGAACATTTCCCAATGCAAATTATAAATATGACCTGAAAAACCCAACTGACGGTGACTAAGAGAATACAGACGTCAAAGAATATATTTTGACTGATTGCTCATAGACCTTCCTCATTCAAGAACAGCATTACTACACATTGGAACACAAAGTGGGAGGACAGACAAGCACATAAGAACAGGAAGAGTATATTTTTAGCGGTGGTCCAAACCATGTGAATGAGTGATATAGGAAGGATATTGTACATTTGGCACAGCTTTGTTGAATGTCCCTCTGTGGTCCAACTATGGTCATGGTCGATTGGCTGGACAGTCAGTCGTAGCTGCTTCAGAGGCATGGGTGCCACATAGATGTTCATCTCCGAGCCCCTTTGACCGATGCACCACCCGGGAGGGCACATACTGCACTACTGTTACCAGTGCTAAGGTGCTATTTGTGGAACCAACATGCTTAGAGGCAATGATCATAATACGCGCAAGGATGCAGAAGCCACTTGTTTTGTCCATTTGAACATGAAATCCAACAGTAACTAAAATCCTAAATGTCTGTTTGCCTGCTTACATAGCAAACCAAGGACAGGGAGCGTATATTAAAAGTAAAAAAGTGTAACTTTTTTGACAGTTTTCACAGAGGGGTTGTCCTCGTAGCTTTATAAGCTACTCTCTAACTGGCCTTTTCACCAATCAGTTACTAAAACAAAAGATAGTGAGAAATGTGTGGGGAGTGGGGACATAGACTCCAGCAACATCCTGATGACATTTCAAATCATTTTTACAATTTGATCTGCACATACGCATGCAGGTAGTTCTTCCGATACATGTCACTATGACTGATGGGTGTCCATCATCCGTCTGTTTGTAAGTGCGTTACACGTCAGTGATTCTGATGGGCCATCTGTCAGTGTGACACGTCACAAACCCGTGTTCGGCTGTTGTCAGCACCCCTTAAACAAAACATCGTCCTGCGGTCGACCATGAGTGGAATGTGAATTGAAATGTGAAGAATTTGGTGAAAGTTCAAATTCTCCGATTAAATATAAAATTCAGCAAGGTCAATGATTTAATCTTTTGCAAGTTAGAGGAGAGATGGGGAGAGAATCTGAGAAAAATCATGATGGTAGTGATGAAGAAAGAAAGAAAAAAAGACAGGTAGGTGTGAGGTGGGGGATTAGAAAAACAAAGAGAGAAAAGGCTAAAAACAACATGGGGTAACAATGCACCTTTAATGCAAACACTCTAAATACAATGTCACAGCTGTTCTAAGAACAAGTACCAACTGAACGTTACTGTCAGTAAACCGTGGCTAGCAAGCCAGCTAACTAGTCTGTTATCCAACCACACAAAACATGCTAAATGTATAAAAAAAGTGGTCCCTACTGAAAAATGTTTGAAACCCATGGTGTAGACCACAAGAAGTAGCATTATAAAGATAGATGCAGTGTGATGTAGACCACCAGACGTAGCATTATAAAGATAAATGCGGTGTGGTGTAGACTACCTAGGAGCAGTGTTATGACGATTGAGGCACTGTGGTGTAGACTACCTGGGAGCAGAATTATAAAGATGAATGCAGTGTGGTGTAGACTACCTGGGAGCAGCGTTATAAAGATAGATGCAGTGTGGTGTAGACTACCTAGGAGCAGCGTTATAAAGATAGTTGCAGTGTGGTGGAGACTACCTGGGAGCAGCGTTATAAAGATAGATGCAGTATGATGTAGACCACCAGACATAGCATTATAAAGATGTGGTTGAGACTACCTGGGAACAGCGTTATAAAGATAGTTGCATTGTGGTGTAGACTACCTGGGAGCAGCATTATAAAGATAGTTGAAATGTGGTGCAGACTACCTGGGAACAGTGTTATAAAGATAGTTGCAGTG